>JAFIRS010003295.1:0-144442 GCA_018342105.1 Gonioctena quinquepunctata | reverse complement strand
AACCTCACATTTCTGAACAATACTAGAGGTACGTTCCACTAAACGTTCGCGGCGCTCGCAACGACCCAAAAAATTGCCCGCGAATTTCAAAAATATTTCATTGGCGGTAAGAAAAAATAGGAACTGGAAAAGTTACGTTTTTCGATCCCGAAAAGAATACAGTGGTTAAAGTATTGTTGAATTTAGAAGATGCGTGACGTACCCATAATGATACGAAATTAATACGTGACAATGTATTTGTTCATATATCGTTTATTACTTATAAAATTAATTAATGAGTGTATTTGAATGGGACGTATAATGGATGTTAATGTACAATGTACAATGAATATCCAGAAATGTACATAAACTGGCCCAATAAAATATTGCAACACGGTTGAAATTTTTGATTGAAAATACTTACGAATGTCAGTATTATTTGAAATAAAAATAAGATTCTTAAGGTTCAAACTGAAATTCATGTAAATATTTTTGGACATTGAATGAATGTACAATGGACGAACGTTTTTAACATCCAATGGACGGCCATGTTCACACGTACAATGAACATCCATTCAATGTCCATGGACGTTTGGACTTGACTTGGACCTAAAATGGACGTCCAATGGATGTCGTGTGTTCTATGGGATTTCGAAAGTTATTTAAAAAAAAATAAAAAATCAAACTTCAACACCCGGTATCTTGGAAACGAAGCTTTTCCGGACATATATTTATTTGGACAATTCATAATAGAATATTGTGAGGAATCACCTCTTGAAGTTTGTCAAAGTACTTCTGACTCACCCTGTATAGAAAAGTAATTAGACACGCAAAGGATGGATATTATAAGAGCAGCATTGAACACTCCAGCATAATAAGTCAAAAGAGAGCTTGGCTATAGTAAACGAACTGAGGGGAAAACAAAACAAAACGGAGATACTCCATTCTGTCTAGATACTCTAAACGAATACTCTACTGCAATGTCGTTGTCAAACTCACTGAAAAGATTCGTACTCGAATTGATACTATGACATACTTTAACGTGAGTACATACAGAGTGGTCCAACGAAAAGTATGCACCTAGCTTTTCTCCTTTGTTTAGAATTGAAAGCAAAAATGCTCGGACACGTGGAGTTTGCTTTTGAGGGGGACACATTTTAGACATATTTTTCAACCTGTGCCTTTAACGCCCTAGCGAGGGGGCGTCACAACCCTAAAATTTTAAATGGAAAGTGGGGTCGAGTGATATATCATTTGAACGGGCACAAAATTATCTTTCTAATGATACCCTATTTATTGAAATTTATTCGAACAGTTAATGCGAAAACGGCTTTAAGAACATTTACCCGATAATTTAGATATTAATGAAACATACAAATAAGTTTTGGTTATTAGGAATCAGAATAACTATAATCATTTCTAAATTACTTCATTTTACCGAAAGCAACATTTCAATGTAATTTTTTCATCACAAATTTGGATTAAACATGTTTATTTTAGTCCCTTCATTGATTCAGTCTGGTCGCTTTTGAAGTTATTTTAATTTCACTGTACAAAATGGTTTATTCCATTCCAGAACGAGTTGAAATTGTTAAACTTTATTTTCAAAATAATAGTTGTGCTAGACTAACTGCTCGCTTGTTTAAGGACAGTCATCCCGATAAAAATGTTAATGATTCGTATGTTGCCAAGTTAGTTAGAAAGTTTGTCGATACCGGATCTGTTTGTAATGTGAAACACCAGCCGCAGAACCCCATCAGAAATGAAGCTGTGGAAGTCGCTGTTTTGGGGCATGTTCAATTGGATCATACTCAAAGTACCCGTCAACTAGCTGAAGCCTCAGGAGTCTCCCGTTCATCCATAATACGGATTTTAAAAGCGTACAAATTTCATCCGTACAAAATTAAATTAGTACAGGAACTAAATGATGATGATCCTGATCGAAGGTTGCAATTTTGTGAACAAATGAGCCAGCGTTTAATTGAAGATCCGCACTTATTGTTTAACATTTGTTTTACCGATGAGTGTACATTTTATTTGAATGGAGCTGTGAATAGGCATAATTGCCGTTACTGGGATGACAGTAACCCACATTTATTCCGTGAGGTTCATACGCAATACCCTCAAAAAATAAACGTCTGGTGTGGCATATTAGGAAGTCATATCATAGGACCACTTTTCATTCCTGGAAATTTAACTGGTGAAGTCTACCTAAACATGCTTGACGATGCAATTGATCATTTCATAACACAGATAATAGAAGACGACCAAAATCATGATGCCGATCGGCTTCATTTCCAGCAAGATGGAGCACCTCCGCACTATGCTGCTCCTGTAAGAGAATTTTTAGATAACCGGTTCCCCGGACAGTGGATTGGAAGGAGAGGCCCAATTGAATGGCCTGCCAGGTCACCTGATTTATCGCCTTTGGACTTTTTTCTATGGGGAAAAATAAATGTTTTGCTACGAAGCCCGAGTCCATAGAAGATCTTCGCCAACGGATTACAGCACAATGCAGAAGCATAACACCTGATATGCTACAAAATGTTAGAAATAGATTTGAACAAAATCTGTATTATTGTATGGAAGCAAGTGGGTCACATTTTCAACACTTGTTGAAGTAACGTTTTGATAAATCAATTTAACAGCTTGTTTACTTTTTTTACAAAGCATTGTTACAAGTAACAAACATTGAAACGTAAGTACTACTAATTGTAGATGTTTTGATTCTTAATAACCAAAACTTATTTGTATTTTTCATTAATACCAAAATTATCGGGTAACTGTTCTTAAAGCCGTTTTCGCATTAACTGTTCGAATAAATTTCAATAAATAGGGTATCATTAGAAAGATAATTTTGTGCCCGTTCAAATGATATATCACTCGACCCCACTTTCCATTTAAAATTTTAGGGTTGTGACACCCCGTCGCTAGGGCGTTAAAGGCACAGGTTGAAAAATATGTCTAAAATGTGTCCCCCTCAAAAGCAAACTCCACGTGTCCGAGCATTTTTGCTTTCAATTCTAAACAAAGGAGAAAAGCTAGGTGCATACTTTTCGTTGGACCACTCTGTATAATGAAAATGGCTACCTTTATGATACATGTATATAAGAGCTAAGAGAAGTTATCAGTAGTATAAAAAATGAATGCACATCTGGACTAGATGGCATATCTATAAAGATATTTGAAAACATTCCAGATGCCGCGCTTGGTATGGGGGTCTGCCTGATAAATGATTCTTTTCGAACCGGAGATTTCCCACCATTCCTAAAAACGTCTCTCGTTACACCTATAGAATTAAATTGTAACCCGTATAATTGGTTCTATTCAAATATAGATCTTTGCCTTTAACATTGCTTTAAAAATATTATTATTAAATGTTATGCATATTTTATATTAGTTATGTTGTTTGTTGTACTTGTACTTTTACACTCTTTCTTTGTCTACAAGAATTACTTTTCTTCTGACAATAAAGAATATTCTGATTCTGATTCTTACCCAGTATGTACGTACGTACGTACATACAGAGGTGCTATATGGGTTATTACATCCTCCTATTTTTTTGTAATCATGCCAATCTCTAGAATTCAGGGATTTATATGTCAATGAATGAAATCACGTACACCTGTCCACATATTTATTTCGAACATCTTAGCAGTAATAACATTAAATAAATATATCCCTCTATAAAAATGTAACATTTGTCTCAGATTTACAACTATAAATGCCTCTATCGGTAAATGCGCGCACTCAGAAATGAAACGTGTGTACAATATGAGTGGTTCGCTATTTATTGCTAAAAATATTGGAGATCGAATAAAAAATAATGTCTTACAAACTAAAACTAACAAAGTATATACTGGCCATTGGTACTGGCAAAAATATTTGTATTGTGTTTAGTACAAATGCTAAGCAGAAGTTCTCGAATAGGCCGAATATGTTGTTTTTCATCGAAAACAATATCAAATCGATGAAAGTTGCAGGTATACTTTTGTTTGAATCTTCCTAAATTACAGGTGCGATACAGATACAGATAATTTTCCAGAAATCAAATTTCAAAATTTTTATCGAACATTATCGGTCTAAGCGGTTTTTGGAAAGGGTCGATTAATTTTATTTCTGAAGCGAATTGAGAAAATCTTCGAGACATATATAGGTATATCGCTTTACATAAAATTTGGTATACAGTATTGGTTCCAAAAAAATGGTACACTTACAATACACCATTTTTGGATAACTGTTTTGGAAAAAGCAAACGAAATCGAAATTGTTTGGTGAAAAGTTTCATTGTGAACCCTTTTTAGAACTTAATCGTTGTGTGACACATTGGAATAACTGCAACTTTCATCAGCAGAATGATCTACAAAAACCTCCAAAAACGTGTTTTACAATATCTGAGATATTTATTTTTCTATTTGCTTCCCTTATAATTTCCATTTGTATATAAACTTAACAAAACATAATACAACAATTATTTCTAAGAAAAAGTAGGCAATTGCAATTACCAATAAATTATCTATATAGGGGTTGTTTCAGCATGAAAAATTACAAGAAAATATATCTTTATAACATTTCACAAATGTTCATTTCGATATTTTCTACCGATCATTTATGATCCATTATATATCTCTGACCTTTTACTGGCACCTGTTCCAAAATAAAATTAACTGGAATACTACTAGGAACGCAAACATTCACAAAAACTTAAAAGAATGTTTATGTACATACCAAATCAACTTACATAATTACAATTAGTTTAAAAAAATATCTAAATTTCAAATTTTTCCATGTATACAGCAGGTTTTCATACAATATTGCCAAAGAGTGCAAGATTCCTTTGTTGAAAATTAGTAGGACACAACATAATCCAATCTTCATGATAAACAAAAAAGCTGAAGGAAAGTTATTCTTGGGTTTCTTATTAATCGCTTCTGTTTTTTCAAGTCAAAATGAATCTTTCTGAAGCTTTCCGAAAATATATATCCCACACTGTACAGAAACATGAACTGACACAAATTCACTTTCTCTTCATCTTCTTTGCCATTATCTATTCACTCGTCACCGTCCGTCAGTATACCTAGCCAATTTACATGTCATATCAAAATATTCAACGCAATATCTTCAGAATCTTAAGTAAACAGAGATTTAACCAAAGTGGTTCATCATTTTTTGCTACTGTGAGCAAGCATGTTCAGAGTCATTAATATTGCACTCAAAACAGCTAATGATTCATGTATTATTATCGAGAACAATGAATATAAAACCGGAAAATCTAAATCATCTTTGATTTGTGTATGATTTTACATAGGCCAAACATGCAGAACATTCAAGAAGTGAATATCGGAACTTACGAGCTGTTCTGTCAATAGTAAAACAAGTTCAACTTTTGCTACACACCTATTGACTGAAAAACATTGTAATATTGCATATAGAAAAAAAAAGCTTGTAAACTGGACCTTCTAGAAAGTTTGTTGTCCGCAAAATATCTTCATTCTGTCAATATTGTATGAAAATTTTCGATTAGAAAACTCCTCAGAAATTACCAAAATAGCACCATTTGGAATTGAACAATGCAAGAAAAAGATAATACATTTCGCCAAGAAAATTATCACAAAAAGAATATATTGTCGGAAGTACTATGAACGTCGAAATTCCTGGGGAAATTTTGAACCTATGTCTAACAGAAATTATATTCAGCCATTGGGAGGAATTGCATTTAAAATTCAGAAGTTCTGAAGTCTTTTTCTTTACTCACTGTGAGATTTTTGTTTCACTCTGTTAATTTAGGAATGTGCCCTCCACTAAAAATATGTGTCTTCATCTGTTGAAGATATAAATTCAAATCTTTTCCTCAACGTGCCGGTAACAATCTTATGGAAACATATTTTTTCCCGACTTATTAGTCCAACTTTGCATAGAAGAAGAGTCTCGCAGATTATTAACATGACGTAGGATTTTTGTGATTTATTATCTGATAATGATCAAAACTACGAAGGGGTATATTATGTTTTTTTGTCAAAATAATAGATAGCGTGCCGCACTACGTCTTTGGTTTGCTCACATATTTGGCATTCTCGAACAACAGGCTCTTGAATCAGTTTTTCACGTGACCTATCTGCCAAATGATTATTTTCGTTTTTTTTTATTTAAATTCGACTATGATGATGTTTTGACCTATATTTATATTGAAAGGAAGTTGTTGGGGTTAGGTCTCTTATAGAAAACCAATATTTCTCAGTTAGCCAACGTTTCGGCAATATATTTCGCCATCCTCAGGGCTCCAAAAAAATAAAATTATGGACCATTACAAAACAAGAACAATTTTTATAAAAGTTAAAATTATAATTCTTGAATATTGATACCAGCTCAAATTCCGAAACCATTCTTGAGAAAGAATTTTATTGTAGACTTACATGAGTGCATAAAAACAACATCCAGTGTCTCGTTATATCTATGTTGTTTTTATGATGTGTTGTATTTTTGACGAAGAAAACCCAAAATCACTCATGTAAGTCTACAATAAAATTATTTCTTAAGACTGGTTTCGTAATTTGAGCTAGTATCAACATTCAAGAATTATAATTTTAACTATAAACGTTTACACGTTCTTATTTTTACTTTTATAAAAAATTGTTCTTGTGCAATTTTTCTTTTGTAATGGTCCATCATTTTATATTTTAGAGCCCTGAGGATGGCGAAATATATTGCCGAAACGTTGGCTAACTGAGAAATATTGGTTTTCTATGAGAGACCTAACCCCAACAACTTCCTTTGAATTCGAAGGTTAACTTTTGAAGAGTTTAGCTTTACTAGTTTTGATCAGGACTGGGATAGTGGACATTTTTGTCGCAAGGTCATGTCTTCATTTAATAGAATAACATGGAGATAGATTTGGGGCAAAATGACCATGAGGTGAGCTACCCCCTCCTTCTATGGTTTGAATAGATTTATTTTGATTGAAACTGTCCACTTCCGCGTTCACAGTGAGTGACTCCAACATGATTTTTTTCATATAACACCCTGTAATTTTTTTGGTTATTGGAAATTCCTTGAATTTGTGATACCTATTATCATGAACATGTTCCATAAGATTGGTGCAGACAACACGTTGGAGGGCACTGCATGATAATCTCTGAAAAAAAACCTTTGAAAAAACTAACGGAAATTTCCCTATGAACGTTTTGATTTCTTCGTTAGTGTCGTTTCATATGTAACGACAGGTGATCCGATCTACTGAAGGACCTCTGACATAAATTACAGCTGAAAGGTTTTTGACCTGTATGTTTTCGGTAGTGCCTTGTAAGCTCATCTGATCTTGCGAATTTCCAGGTACATCCTTCCCAGGAGCATTGGTATGGTTTTTCTCCTGAAAAAAAATAATACAGGGTTATTAATTGGGAAATGCGCATACAGTAAGGGTAGATGGAGGACACCGAGAAGCTTCTAAATAACCTATATTCAATGGGTTTATCGTTCACGGACAGTCTTTGACTTTGTGGTTCCTGGTTTATTTGTAAATATATTCATGAAGTCCATCACTTGTTGTAATATCTTTATAATTGTGTTGTTATATTTAGTTAGTGTTGCATTGTGTTGTATTGTTATATTATGCTGTTGTCTATTTACAAATAAAATTATTATTATTATTATAACCAAGATACAGTCTGATTTATTAATTTCCCCATTTTTTCAATTACTCATAACTTATGAACCACCCTATACATTTTTGTAATATTTGGTTCGTATGTTCGTTGTCCACAGTGGTGTCGATTAACATAATGGAAAAAAGTCTTATTCCAGGTGCGGCCTTAGAAAAATTTATAAGTAGGTTTCGAGTCGAAACAACACCCTGTATATCAATATTTTAGAATTTTATTCACAAATTTTGAGTGAGCAGAAAAAATAAGTAAGAATAAATGTATTTGGTGTTTCCGCATACAACTTTTTTTAACTTGAGCCAAATCTAGATGTTTCGATAATGAGGTGGCACAAAATTATTATTTTTTCCCAAATGGTACTTTCCTAGCTTTTATCCATAATACCATCAATTTTCTTACTCTCCTAATTTCTAGATCCCAACCTTATTGAAAAAACGAGAGGACATGTCCGTATTTGGGACAAATTATTATCAATGACTAACTTTCAAACACCCTGTATGCGTAACAAAGTTAACATAACATTTGTTCACTGCGCTACATTAAAAAAATAAAATAAAAAAAGGAAAAATGCCCATATCAGAAAATTAAAAAAATATAATTTTCTTTATCCGCGTCTAATTATTTTTTTAGCCAAAGCATGATCATTTCTCAACTCTTCTGATGCATTCTTGATAATAATAATGAAATCAAGCAGGCTGTACGTATTGTTTAATTTAGTAAATAAACCCCATTTTTTTGTGTCTAATTCTATTCCATTAACTCAATACAATTTGTTGCACTGTTATTTTTGTTTAAAGTAAAGTTATGCTTTTTCCGAAATAGGCATTATTCCTCTTTTTTATAATTTTTTTTCAAATGTAGCGCAATGAACAACAGTTGTGATATTATTATTACGTGTTTGAAAGTTAGTCATTGATAATAATAATTTGTCCTCTCGTTTTTCTATAAGGTTGGGATCTAGAAATTAGGAGAATAAGAAATAGTTGATGATTTTATGGATTAAAGCTGGAAAAGTACCATTTGGGGGAAAAAATCATTTTGTGACACCTCATTATCGAAAAATCTAGATTTGACTCAAGTTAATAAGTAAAAAAGTTGTATGCGGAAACACCAAATACATTCAGTCTCACTTATTTTGTCTGCTCTTTCCAAATATGTAAATAACATTTCAAAATATTGATATACAGGGTGTTGTTTCGACTCTACTTATAATTTTTTTTAAGGCCGTACCTGGAATAAGACTTTTTTTATTAAGTTAATCGACACCACTGTGAACAAATATTACAAAAATATATAGGGTGGTTCATAAGTTGATTAATTGAAAAAATGGAGAAATTAATAAATCACCCTGTATCTTGGTTATAAAGAACGATAAACCCGTAAAATATAAGTTATTCAGAAGCATCTCGTATAAAGTAGTAATTTCATTTCGGTTTGGTTTGGTTATTAGTTTGGGACATGAGACTACTACTCCTACTATATTATTTAAAAAATTATAATGACACCCATCCATAATAAAACAATTTATATACCACTTCTGGTAGGTACATGACTTTGTTCGGAATAATTGCAGTATGAAAATATATGTTTTTCCGAGGAATATAAATTAGGATTCATTCATATCCACTCATAGTTCAGGATCAAATTTCCAGGAAAGTATTAAAAAAACCATTCCAAAAAAGAAGCTTTCATTTGAATGCACTAAAAATATTCAGTTACATCTGTGACGTTAAACTATTCTCTTCTTCCCAAGCCAGTAAATACAGTTTTAAAAGAGCAGGAATATCTAAAAACATGCTAATAGACACAGAATACGAAATCTCTTCCACGACAATCCACTAATTGGAGAACAAAACAAGCACCAAGATTAAATATAATAATAATAGTAATTTATTGAATCCTGTATGATTAAATACACGATATATAAGATACGTCAGAATACAAATATAAATAAATTCAGTATAGATGGACATAAAATATAAATCAAAGTTAAAAAGAAATTCTGAGGGCACGTGATATAAGTCGCAAAGGATTTGCAGAAAGGAACCGCCATTAGAGTTTTTCAGAAATTTAAATAAATTTTTTTTCCCATATGTAGCAAACTTCAGGACGGACAGTGTATATGTATATATATATTGACAGAATTTAGCACTTGCTGGGACAAAACCCATGTTGATATTCCGAGAGCATTCCGAATTTATTCAGAAATGAATACATTTTACTATAGACGCACTTTTCTATAACTTTCTACTGTCGGAACTGTTACTGGTCGGAAATTACTCAGGGTGGAAAAATCTCCCTTTTTGAAGATCGGGGTAGACAAACCAGTTTTTAGATAATTAGGAAATACCCCAGACTCTATGGAGCGATTTATTATGAGAGGTAATGGTTCGGCAATGTACAAAGCAATACTTTTTATTACTTTAGTAGAGCTGCAGTCTAATCCAACTATTTTTGGCAGATGGACTCAGGGATACCCACACATAAGGAATTTTATGCACCTCTCAAAAAATTTGTTCGATATCATGGTACCAGTGGCTATTTGGATGTGTCCAACACATACATCAATACAAGCAATGAGATGTTTTGAGTTTTTATCAGCTATACCAAAGATGTCAAAACAATTGCGAACTCGTAAGTTTTCTAAAACAGTAATGATTTGTGATTGTCATTTGTCACCACTGCAGTGTAGTCCAAATAGATCAGTCTCATCACTCTTTACCGTTTAACTGGTATTACCTGTGTGGGTCCTCTTATGAGCTTTTAGGTGAGAACTTTTAGTATACACTTTATGACAACCGGCAACGTCGCATCTGTGGATTTTCCTTCGTCGTATCGTTACCTCTGGCACCTTGTTATCCTCATAGATGTTGTTGTTTATGGTGGTCGATTTACTCGATGATGATTCGTAGATTGTTGTTTTTCTGATCGATCTGCAAACAGGAAAATGTCAATCAATATAAAAAAACGGTCAAAGAGTAACACAACAAGATTATAAACGTGCACTATTTTATTCACATGAACGCGAGATAAAAATGAAGCTTTTGAATCTGCTAATTACAGATTAACTAAGGTCAAACAATTGAATAAATAATTTTTCCTACAACCCTTTATTTTGTAATAGAATACTTTCATCAAAAACGAGATTTCCGTCGGAAGTGAGAGAAATTCTCATAACTTTGGTTTCTAGTGACGAAAGTTAAATTCATATTTTTAATCATTTCCCGCCCTTGTACGTTTTGGCGACTTTAAATTATTAATAAACAAAGACAGGAATCATTTCTATAATTAGGATGCATTTATTTTACTTTTGTTCAATCAAAAAGCAAAATAGAATCGTAAAAATACCGTGATATTTACAAACAATTTATATCTATCTATATCTAGTTGCCTGGTTTCATTGGTTTGATGTTCCTCGTTAATTGTTCAGACTTGTCAGTTTGCACTGAAAGCATTGCTAGTTTTTTGAGTTATCATGAATTCTGATTCGGAAAGTGATTTAGATTTTCCAAATACACCTCCAGATATAGCAAATCAAGCTGAGCAAACCTCTTTGGATTTATTACCAATCTAAAAAGAGATATGGAAAAATATATGCAAAAATTCATGGATTGGAGAGTTGATAATCACGTCAATTCATTTTCGGAAACTGTGTTACTTGCGTATTTTGGATGGTTGTCAAAAAAAAATTACGTCGTCGACGCTATGGTCTATTTATTCGATGTTGAGAACCACTTCATCGATTAAAAATAATATCGGTATATCAGTAAATATCCCAAGTTACGTTCTTTTTTAAACGAAAATCTGATGGTCTTAAAAGTCAAAAGTCTAAAAAAATTTCTTCCGATGAGATACACACTTTCTTAAAGAATGCACCCACCCGAGTCCAAATACTTAATGACTGAGGTAAGTTAATTACTTTATTATTGCGACAAATTCTTATTGATATTAACATTAACGTTTGTAGGTAGCCTTAGTTTTTGGAATTTCGGTGGCTTATCGTTGTCATGAATTAAAAGATATGACAGTAAATGATGTTGAAGATACCAGCAGTATACTCTCAGTTACAATAGGTAATAGAAAAACAAAACTACCGCGTTCCTTCCACATTTCTGGGTTCTTCAACGATATTTCTAAAAAGTCGGCGCCAAACAAACAATCAACGAAGATCGTTAAATTACTTCAAAAAAATTATCAGAATGTCACCGCACATCTCGATGCCATCATTTTACGCCTTACCTAATTCATTTGCTTGTTTGTTTGGCGCAGACTCAAAATTAGTTACTTACATTAGTTACTTACATTAGTTTAGGAGCTCAGTTATTGAGACTAAGAATGTTTATTTTATTTTTTACTTTTCAGTTCCGTTTTTCGTCGGTTTAATTTTTTGTTAAAAAGTTTTTAAACCTCACGTTTTGATGTCTTGATGAAGGGAATAATCATTTCTGAAAGCTCGACGAAATAACAAAGAGTATTCTTTACACCAGCCCAGTACTTTGACTGCATCCTCAGGATTATACCATATATATATATATATATATATATATATATATATATATGGTTCAAATATTCTATGTAACTTTTTTTTTTTTATGTTCTGGTTCCCACGAAAACGGATATCCTGTAATGTTCAGAGAACATCGTGGGAACCAAGGGAAAGAAGGTAGGAGTTGGTGTTCTTCTTGAATTTCTGGAGGTTGTATGCCTCGGGGAACACCTCCCTAGGCAATGAGTTCCAAAGCCTCGCTGTTCGTTGGATGAACGAGTCTTTTTGGAAAGTGATGTTCTGCAGGTCTCCAAAGTGACCACGAAGGGGTGTGATGACTGAACTTGACGGGTTAGTCTCGAAGAGACTGCCAAAGCAGGAACGATTGTTGATATTTCAGAAGAGCATCGCCCATGAAAATATCTATAAAATAGAGACAAATCGCCAACTTTTCTACGGTGTTCCAGACAAGTGAGCGAGTTTGTAAGCGAGGCATCACCGACGAAACGAATTGCCCTTCTTTGGACAGAATCCAATAGCCTCAGGATATGTTTAGGTGCCGCGCTCCAAATATTGGAACAGTATTCCAGGACAGGTCGGATCTGTGCCTTATAGGTCATAAGCAGCTGAGTGGGGGTGAAATAGCTCTTGGCACGAAACAAAAAACCTAGTTTTTGGGATGCACTTTTGGCAATGGACCTCACGTGATTTTCCCAGGAAAGGTTATTGCTGATAGTAATACCAAGCATCGATATGGATGACTTCAGTGGTATGGTTACTCCTGACAAAGTTATGTTAGGCACAGTGAGATCGGCTTTTCTAGAGAAAAGACATGCTTGTGTTTTGTTTGCATTGAATTCTACCAAGTTATTAGATCCCCACTCGAGAATTGTTGCTAAGTCCATATTTATATTATTAGCATTTCTTCCTCGTTCATTTCTGGTTTCACAGGCTGATATAGGGGCCCTGGAAGAGAAAGCGGTATGGAGGGTACTATCATCGGCATAGCTGTGTACTGGACATGAAGTTGCTTTCAACAGGTCGTTGATGTGAAGTATAAATAGTGTTGGTGCGAGAATAGATCCTTGCGGAACACCAGCATTTATGAGTAGAGTGTCAGATGAAACTCCATCGACCACTACATGGAGAGACCTGTTTGAGAGAAAACTAGCAAGCAGAGAACACAGCTGAGGGGGCAAGCCATAAGACGGAAGCTTGGCGAGGAGTCCCTGGTGCCAAACTCGATCGAACGCCTTGGAGATATCTAATGCCACAGCTAAAGTTTCTCCATACACATTTCTTGAGAACAATCGGCGGGATTCCGTCAGATCCACAGGCATTGTTGGTGTTGAGACCCAGCAAAATCTTTCTGATAGTACGTTGGCGAAAGGTGATCTCGGGCATGTGACTGTCAATAGGTGTAATGTTCGGGGGTTGTTTTCCCGATGAATCCAGAGTGGAATTTCCAGCAAATAGGTGCGCAAAGATATTGGCTTTTTCCTGGGCAGTCGTTGCTAGTGTTCCATCTTCTTTGGTTAGAGGAGGAAATGAGCTGGAAGTGAAGTTTCTTCCCACAGCTTTGGCGAAAGACCAAAATGAACGGAATTCGTTAGGACATTCAGCAAGTTTTGATCTTATTTTGGCATTGTGGGCATCTTTTGAGCATTCTATTGTCTTTTTGCATATGCCTCTAGCCTCGACATATGCTGCTCTGGTCTCAGGGCCCGGATTTTTTAGCCATCGATGGTATGCTGCCTGTTTGGAAGCCACAGCTCTAGAGCAGTTTCTGTTAAACCAGGTCTTATCGGATGATGTTCTTCTTTCGGTATTCGGTATGTAAGTTTGCATCCCCAACATGATGATTTCGGAAATTGTCTCAGCACATCGTGTTGGATCTACTGAAGAGAAACAAACTCTCTTTCATGGAAACGCTGAGAAAAACATACGAAGACCTTCCCAGTCGGCCGAATTGTAATGCCACATGAGACGGGGTGGTATTGTGCAGCTCGATGGTAAATGGAAAGAGCATGTTGTGGAGATGAGGGTGTGATCAGAGTTTCCAAGTGGGGCACAAACTTCTATTCTATACGGGTCAGGATTGGTGGTGAGGAAAAGATCTAGTGTATTGGCAGACTGGTTGTTGACATCAGGGATGCGGGTTGGTACCTCGACCAGTTGTTCTAGACCATGAGTGATGGCGAAAGCCTCGGCTTGACGACCCGCATCATCTGTTTTGTTAGAGAATTTGAGCCAGGCAGCGTTATGTACATTAAAGTCTCCCATGATTATGGTTTCAGCTGTTGGATGGTTCTCCTGAATGTAGTCCAGTTTGAGTGATAAAAACTCAAAGAGGTCGTTATATGAAGGTTCATTAGGTGATAGGTAAAGGCAGCAGAGGAACTTAGTCAGTTTGGTATCAGATAGCTTGAACCACATCACATCAAAGTCTTTCGGTTCCAAACTCTCTTCACGCTGGCATGAAAGGTTAGCCTTAGCGTAAAGGCAGACTTCACCTTTGAACCTGAATCGAGAATGGAGTTCGTAACCAGGACAAAGCATATGGACCTTGTTGGTGGACGAGTTTACTTGTGTTTCTGTTAGAGCCAGAATATCCGGTTTTTCGTCTGTAGGTGATGGTGGACGTCATTGATGTTCTTGTTGAGTCCGCGGATGTTGCAAAAATTAATCTTTAATGTTGAGTCCCCTCGAGTACCTCTCGCCCGGAAATCCGAATGGAGAGGTATTTTGCTTCCGGAGTGTTTTACTCTAGGAGACTTCATCATTATTACTATTAGGATGCACCTGAAAATAAAGGAGGAATTGGGGAAAAGGAAAGAGGGAGACCGGAAAGTATCGACCGAACACTGAAACATGGAATGATCCATTTCACAGCACACAAAGTCGATATGGTGGTATTTCACCGGGCGATGAGACCATCTTCCACCTACGGTTATCCGTTTAGTCGCCTCTTACGACAGGCAGGATTTACCATGGGGCTATTCTAAAGCCGACCCCATACAGTACAAGTACTCAGTCTCCATAAATGTAAATGACGACCTTCAGTGAACTAGAGTCATTATGTAATAGATTTCAAGTAATATCAGAAGGCAATTCTTTTCCAGAACTCAAAATATACGAGGAATTCGAATAAATTGAACTGCACACACACAAACAAGGTCACAGTCGATTAAACAATGAGAATAAACATGTTCAGAATGATTTAATTTTCAATAGGGCTGATTACATGTGAAAAAACAATTCATTTAGTATGTTAATCCCATTGATTGATTTCAAGTTATGGCTCGAATCATTTCTAGGCTAGGGTTATTCATTTGAATAATTCTGCAATTCACTTATACAATTTGTTACACCACGAAACCATAGGAAATATAAGTACCATTCAACAAAAACATATGTCTAAAGGTATTCACGTGGAAAAGGGAAATATTCTCAATTGAATATTGAATAGAAAGATTTTTATATGAATTGAAAAATTCACGATGAAAATTAAGTATAATTTTTTGTGAATATCTAACAAAAGGCAACTACATCCCAGGCTAAAGCCACGCTGGACCTTGAACTACATATGATAGATATGTTGAAAGGACCCTCAAAAGAAAAATCTGAAAGTAAAAATTCACTTTTGTGTTATCAAAGTACTCGTAATTATAAAAATTAAGAAAAATTTTCAAAACGAATCACTGGACATAATTTGGATTAGTCATAAAAAATGAGGAGATAAAACAATCATTCAGTAGACTTGTTGAACAATACCTGTGAACTACCAGAAAATATTGGCTGACCCTAAGAAAAATGTCTCAATGTATTAAAATGGCGACTACTGGTAAAACGCGAGATAATGTAGCTCCTGCAAAACCGTGTTAAAGGTGCAAAACGGTTGCACTAAGTGGACTAAAATGTGCAAAGTGTGGTACTGTTAGTCACAACAGTTGTGTTAGAAATATGAAAAACGTAATTACAACTGGAATCAATGAAATAATTTGTTGTGCAAGTGAGCAAATAGCGTCAGAAGGAGATATGGACTTCTATATGATGCAATGGACGAAAAAAATTAATAATGGTAGATTCTTAATTATTTGTAAATTGATCTCCTCAACATGTTTTTCAGTACAGTAGCTGATGAAATAACAAAAGACATTCCACTTATCTCGACTCATAGTTCTGACTACTTAAAATCACTACCTCCTAATGATTGTAACTTTTTTTATTCAAGACGACCACTAAAGAGGTTCGTCAAGTAATACATAAGCTGAAAAAATCTTCCTCAACATATGTCTATGGTTTGAATGATACTTTCCTGAAAGAATCGGTAGACAGTTTACTGAAACCTCTAACATTCTTGATAAATGAATGTTTCATTCAGGGTATATTTCCCAGTACATTCAAAATTGCAAAAGTTGTACCTTTGCACAAAAAGGATAATGTTGAGGAGGTTGATAACTATCGATCAATATCTATCATTGTTATTTTTGCCAAGGTAATTGAGACATTACTGATAATCAGACTATTGGATTATTTCGAGAGGATTAAACGTTTTCACTCTTCCCAATTTGGTTTTCGCGGTAATAGGTTTACAACAAAAGCACTACTTGGGATCTTTGAAAACATAGTCGGGGATTTCATTATTGACCATGTGTGACCTTTCAAAGGCCTTCGACTGCGTTTCCCATGAAATATTACTAGAAAACTTGCATTCCATGGCATGAGAGGCACACCATTGAAGTTATTTGAATCCTATTTAGACGAAAGACAACAATATATCCACCTTTCAAACAACTACACATCTGAACTGAAAAACATTCAGCACGGTGTCCCCCAAGGATCGGTTCTGGGGCCACTGCTTCTCCAATTAAACAGGGGGAAAACACAAAATCTAGTAATTTCCAGTAATAACCAAATCACGGCAGGTAACCACTGTAAATGTTCCAGATGATTGTTTGAATTGGACATACCATGTAGATCTACTTAGTACCAGGCTGCTTGAACCCAAATATGTTGAAAAACATATATTTCGGCCTTTTCCACTCTATGATCAGCTATGGTACATTTTTATTGGGCGATTCAGGTAATTCTGTAAAAATATTCAAATTGCCAAAGCGAACAATAAGAATACTGGCTGGAGTGGGATATAATGAACACTGCCAACCACTATTCAAGAGACTAATAATTTTATCACTTTCTAGCCTGCATCATCACAACGTTCTGCTACTGCTGATGATTTAATTGTGCCACGTTACAGATTAGTGAAATCAGAAAAAAAATCATTGAATGGAAAACATTATAGTAAACTACCTTGCCAAATTAGATCCATGAATGGGAATTGTTTTAAAACTAATGTAAGAAAAATGCTACTTGAACATTGTTCCTATTCTATTATGGAGTATAATCAAAATTTAAGTTTGTGACATATTATGTACTTTATCATTGTATTAATTATTTATATTTATATTTTTTTTGTCCTCATATTTTTGTATTCTAAATGACTGTTATACATATTTTTTTTGCATATTAGTGTATGTTCTATATATTGAATTATTTAAACAATATTTTGTTCTACTGACATGCTATTAACCATAATCTGTATGTGTCACATAGTCAATAAACTGATATATCTATCAATCATACTTACATTGACGCATCTTTTATCCTCTGCAAAGCAATAAGAGCCGCGGTTGATGAAAGAGATCGAGAATGTTCTGCTAAGGATAGGCTGATGTCTTCAGGATTGATCACATTGCATTTAGGAATATCTGAAACAAAGGAGACATTTATAATGATTATTCCTTTCGTCTGTTGAATATCAGTCATCAACCAATCACACTTTTGTTTACTGTTTGACAAGACCAATCAACAAGCACCATTATCGACTATTTGCATGGTGCACAATAGTCACCGATTATTTCATTCAAACATGTCTCCACCTATGAAAAGTCATGAATTTAGTCATATGATATGCATTATGATCGACTGACTATTCAGGTAGGAAAATTTTTTAACAAAAAATTAAACCGACGAAATACGGAACTGAAGAGTAAAAAATAAAACAAACCTTCTTAGTCTCAATAACTGAGCTCCTAAACTAATGTAAGTAACTAATTTTGAGTCGGCGCCAAACAAACAAGCAAATGAATTAGGTAAGGCGTAAAATGATGGCATCGAGTTGCGCGGTGACATTCTGATAATTTTTTCGAAGTAATTTAATGATGATATTGTTCGTTTGGCGCTGACTCAATATTAGTTATTTACATCAGTTTAGGAGCTTAATTATTGAGACTAAGAAGGTTTATTTTATTTTTTACTTTTCAGTTCCGTATTTCGTCGGTTTAATTTTTTGTTAAAAAGTTTTTATTTTTCAATTTTTTGTGGCTGAAATCTACTAATTACTCCCTACTAGTTTTTTTATTACTTCCAAAATACTTACTTACCCCCTTACTTCAACTATTACCAGTTAAATAATATGAATATCTACTTTTACTATTTGTTGTAATATAAATTATTTTTGTTGTTCTGGTTAGTTTATTTCTTTACTTTATATATCATTCCATCCTTTCATAGAATATACTGATTGTGACGGATGTAGGAGATCAAAAATAATGACACTGGCGATCTGTCATTGTCAACTACATATGTGTGCCGATGTTCACAAGTGAAAAATCAATTATTCCCTATTTTTCTACCCGTAAGGGTGGATAATTCCATTCAAAATCCAAATATGATCAACTATGAGGTATACCCTATCTGATAAAAAAAGAATCATCCAAATCGAAGATCCCAGTACAAAGTTATGCCTGATAGAATCGGTTAACGGACCGGAATTCAGAGGGTGAGTGATCAAAATCCTTCATTTGGCTACCCTTAGGGGTGGATTTCATCTTCTAAATTCAAATGAGACCAACTTCAAAGTACACCCTATCCACTGAAAAAAGAATTATCGGATTCGGACGTCTCAGTAAAAAGTTATGCGTGAATAGAAAATAAAAAAATATATATACGCCGTTAAAAACCCCAAATTATATGAGAAGAATGCTTCAGAACGCAGTCATAATACAAGAAATGGCATCTTTTGAGAATCCTACAACATCAAATGTCAAATTATAAAAAATCCCCTCATTATAATGCCATTACTTGCTTCAATAAGTTACCAAATGTATTCAAAAGAATCAGAAGTGATAAGATATTCCATGATTGTATTGAAACATTGTTTTTAGAGAAATGCTATTATAGTTACCAAAATTTCCTAACTGACAATCTCACAAATAATTTCAATCACAGTGTTCCCAATTTCAATTAGGGTCAATTTTGTGAATGTAGAATGCTCGCATACCTATATAGGTAAACCTGTGCTCGTTTTTATTTTTTCGTATTTTACTTAAGTTTCTCAAAACTGACTTACCATATTTACCACGTGTATCAAAAACTGTGAATAAACATTATTATTACTAACCAGATTTGTAACGTGAATTACTACCCCTATGAATCAACAAAATAGAGGGATATGCCTCAAATAAACTACATAAGCATTATAATTCCATTAGTATTCATAAATCATATGGAATCATCCATTCGCTATCAAGGAACACCTTTTACTTCTAAATAATTCCTATGGCTATCGATCTCAAGGTCGCCTATGTGATGATCGAACTTTTTCAAAATCACTGTTTTTAATGATTGATGATCCATCATCATCAGCCAGCGTTACTGCTTTAGAGTGAACAATTTGCAAAACTACCCAGACATGTTGAATCAATAATCATTCATTAGAGGTGATATTATGCATGATTGTGCACCATAACTCCGCCTAGATCTCGAAATGAAATGATTTCGCGTCGGGAATAAGTATCGAAAGTAAACCATCGATCAATTTTAATACGACTGTTTTATTAGTTGTGAATAGTTTTTATCGCAAAGGTATATCTCCAAACGAAAAATGTTGAGCCGATAAATCACATTTAATAATAACGTTCGTATTGACGTTGGTTCGTTCAAGGTTTCCTGTGAGCTTCCTTGTCATATACAGAGGTCCACAAAGGAACACATTTGGGAACAAATGTTGTAAATGGAAATTAATTCATTTACAAAAATTAATAACAATTGGTGCCACTCGCAAAAATGGAAAATTGTTCATTAAAAGGTATATAAAATTTTTCTTCAAAATAAAAACTGTAAGCTGCATATTTTTTTTGCTAACGTGCGAAAATGTGAGGTGGCGACTCTGAAGTGCAGCGCTGGAGGAGAAATTTGTTATAACTTTTGATCTAATTGATCAAATTAAGCTAACAATTCAACTGAAAGGAATTTTCAAGATAAACATCTGAAATTTTCACAGATTACTCTCAAAATGACAAATAAAAAAAGGGCATTTATAAAAAAAATCTTTCGAAAAATACAGATCTTAAAATATTGAATAATTTCAAAAAATGACACATTTGAATTTTTAGGCCATGCTATGAAGGCCAGAAAACTCTAGTTGGAAATGTGATATTAGAATGGGGTATAACGAAACTTGTTAAGTGGATGCCACATTTTTCAACCGAATGAAACAAAAATACTTCTCATCATCAATCATCAATATTTTCGAAAATGTCCAGTAGTTCCAAAATGGCGGCTGTTGAAAGATTTAAAACAATTCGCAATATTTCATTTCCATACCCAATATCGGCAAACTATGAATCGTTTGATAGAGCTTCATTAGCGCCACAACTTTTACCCGAAAAGTTTTTCTTCGAGATGTACACATAAATAAAAAATTGCTCTAAATTATCATTCAAGAAATCTACCTTTACGACTGGCCCGCCATCGTTTTTTCGACACCATATTCTTGTACAGCGACCTCAAAAACCCCTATAGCATCAATTTGGGTAAAATTACTTCGAAATTCATAGTTATTTCAAATTTTCCCAACAATTGTTTGAATAACAATTAATAAAAAATCAGCGCACAAATTTAAGTTTATAACTTTTTTCTGCAAGTCATTCCTAAGTAATATCAGAAGGTTTTAAAAAAATCCATGGAGTCCTCCAGGATTCCGAAATAATGCATAATAATAATAATAATCTTTATTCCAGTCAGATTATATTTAAATGATATTGGAACAGTCAAAGAAACAGTACATGTTTACAATCTATACAGTGCTTCTCGAAAGTCCCCTCCCCTCCCCCTCTTATTTTTGGAACGATTATACATAAACAAGTGAAAATTGGAAACTGAACATTAAAGGTTGTAAACTTCCCTACTAGTGATGATAGATGACGAAATGGTCAAAGATGACGGCACAAGGCCATTGTGACCAATAATTTTTAATGGAACCCTACGGCGAGCGACACCTCTTTTGAAAGGTATCGAAAAAAACTATTCAACGATACTAGTTTTGTTTGTGTTTATGGCAATTTCAATGGCTCATTAGTAAACATTAAAATTTAAATTCCATTCAGTATGATATTAATTACAGATTTGAGAATCAGTATTTACTTAAAAAAATTGCTCGAAGTGACCTCCATTTACTTCCTGACAGTGAAATATCCTATTTTTAAACTCTTCTCGTACTTTTGCAAATGTGTCTGCGGAAACAGCCTCACATTCTGCAACAACACGTTGTTTCAAAACGTCAATATTGTCAAGTTCAGTGGCGTAAACCTTCGATTTGAGGTACCCCCACAGAAAAAAATCCAAAGGTGTGAGGTCCGGTGATCCTCGTTGAACCTCGTCTTCCAATCCATCTACCACGATACTCCTCATCCAAATACCGTCTTACTGCACCGTAATAGTGTGGAGCAGCACCATCCTGTTGGAATGTTATTTCGAAATTGCCGAATTCATCTGGATTATCTTCCAAAATTTCAAGGATTAACGGTTCTATTGCGTTTTGCAACAGCTCAAGATAAACCTCACAGTTAAATTAGTATTTGAAAAAAGAGGCCCAACGATGTGGTTTCCCAGGATACCTGCCCAAACATTCACCATCTGGGGAAATTGGGTATGTGTTTCACGAAACAGGTGAGGATTTGCGTCACTTCAATACCTCACATTCTGTGTATTTACATTTCCATTTAGATAGAAAGTACTTTCGTCACTAAAACAAATTGTTTTGACATAGTCTGGCTGTTGGTTAGTTTTAGTTTCCATATTTTCACAAAATTCTAGTCTTCGGTCTGGGTCGTCCTCTGAGAGTTGATGAACCATTTTTAATTTGTATGGATGATTTTTTTTTTCAACACCCTGTGTACTGTACTTCGACTGACTTCACAGGTAGATGCAACATGAGTTGTTGAAGAAGTAGGATTAACTATTAATTCTGCCAGTATATCAATTTTTTTTCTCATCAGAAATTTGTGGTCTGCCAGATCGTTTCGCATCATGAATACTACCCGTTGTTTCAAACTTACGAAGAAGCTCCCTTAAATAAATCCTCGAAACGGGGCGATCGGGAAACCTCTCATTAAAAATGCGTTCTGCTGCATGAATATTTTGTCCAGTTTCACCAGGAATTAGGATCGCTGCTTCTTTATCACCTAAAGCACGTACCATTTCGCTTCTTGAAGCACTTAAACGTTCGGCTCATAACAGTTTAACAAATTGTTAAAATGTACAAAAATATTAAAAGTACCAAAAAGCTGCTAAAACAGTTAAACGTTCGATCAACAATACACAATTTATTAAATGTACAAAAACTTGGACAATTACAAAAACGTCGAATCAGGGAGACTAACAAAAACGTCAGCTTATTTGACAACTATCCAGAGGTGGAGCTTGAATTTGGAATTTTAGTATTAACTGATTTAATTCATCACAGCTTTGCGTTTTTCAAAAGCGAGTTGCCAAAACTGCCATAAACACAAACAAAATTAGTATCATTGAATAGGTTTTTTCGATACCTTTTAAAAGAGGTGTCGCTTGCCGTAGGGTTCTATTTAAAATTATTGGTCACAATGGCCTTGTGACGTCATCTTTGACGATTTCGTCTTCTATTATCACTAGTAGGGAAGTTTACAACCTTTAATATTCAGTTTCCAAATTTCACTTGTTTATGTATAATCGTTCCAAAAATAAGAGGGGGGGAGGATATTTACATATAAAATCGCGAGAATTATATCTCGATGTATACCATATAATAAGAGTACCTAATGTTAAGATTATTGGGGTTGATGATATTCAAACAGATAATCACAGGTCAAGGAAAGGAAAAAACTTTTAGAATAAGTGCATTCAGGCAACATGGTCATTCAATGAAAATTCTTCAACTTTGTGGTAACATTTGCTGACTAGAAGCCTTCTCAGTTTATTTTTGAATATTCTGTAATTTCTTTCACCCGCAAGTTCTTTAGGCAACTTATTGTATAATCGAGCCCTTGCATTTTCGAGCAACGTTGTTCTATGTTGTGGTATCTGTAGACGAGTGCCGTATCTTGCATTAAAATTGTGATCATCACCACTTGTCGGGAGAGTAGAGAGTTTTGATTTGATTATTAATAATATGTTCATGATGTAGATGCATGGTACAGTGAGGATGTTGTTTTCAATGAAGAATGGTTTACAAGAGTATGTGCGTATCATTCCGAAAATTAAGCGTATTATTCTCTTTTGAGATATCAGCAATCTTTGAGATGAGACCGCATTACCCCAAACCACTAGTGAATGTTGATAAATTGAGGCTTATCAAAGATATTTTTCATCTGTAGAATAGCATTATACCCAGTATTTACTTACTCACTGATATGATCAATGCAATTTCTAAAGGATAGATTAGAGTATAGAAATGTGCCTAAAAATTTCGTGAATTCTTATGTAATCAGTGTTGTATTACGTAGATTGATTAATGGGTTGTACGGTTGTTTTTTATATAACACTGCATAAGGATGGTTTTGCTATGATTAAGTATTAATCGATTGGAGACGCACCAGTTGCTGAATTTGTTATGTAGTTCGTTATCTCTCTCATCGAATTCGCGATCATTTCTACTGTGAAATGCTACAGATATATCATCGGCGTATACTACCGGACAATCAGCATTCATGTAATCCGGCAGATCATTGATGAACATGAGAAAAACCAGTTGACCTAGTATAGATCCTTGTGGTACCCCTAGATTGATGTTATGCAATTCGGATCCTGTCCCATTAAGTTTCACAATAATTTTTCTGTGTCTCAGAAATGACATGAACCCCTTCAGTATATTTCCACGAATTCCTAGCGAGTACAGTTCGGTTTCAGTATGATCTAGGTCTAAGCAATAAGCTTTCGTGAGATCGAAAAATTGGCCACCTACAAGTTTTTTCTCATCAAGAAATTTGTAGTTATACTCAACAAATGTGCAAATATCAGTTTTCGTAGATCTCCCGGGAAAAAACCCATTTTGTGAATCTTTGATGATTTTATGTTTGTCAAGGAAAGATATTAGAATATTGTCATAGCTCTTCCTATTATTTTACTTATAATGTTGGGTACTGTTATTTGATATAGTTGTCCATTGAGAGAGGATCGTCCTTTTTATAAGTTGGTGTGACCATGCCAAGTTTGATTTCTTCAGGAAATACTCCCGACTCGATAGATGAATTTATTATATTTGTGAGCGGTTCAGCAATTTGGAAAGCTATGCTTTTCACTAATTTTGTTGAAATACAGTCAACTCCTACTGAATTTGAATTCTTCAAGTTATTTATAATTTGTATAATTTCTTGATTACAGACCGGGTTGAAGTAAAAGGAATTACTGATATTCAAATTGCATAGAAAAATCGAATTTAAACGGTTTTCTTCACATAAAGGATTCAATATAAAATTGAACCAGAGAAAGGTAGATCTCAGGTGAAAAACAACTACTTTCCTGGCAAATACCACGCAGAACGTTGAATGATATTCACCTGAAATTTTTATTATGAATAAAATATTCAACGTTCTGCGTGGTATTTGCCAGGAAAGTAGTTGTTTTTCACCTGAGATCTACCTTTCTCTGGTTCAATTTTATATTGAATCCTTTATGTGAAGAAAACCGTTTAAATTCGATTTTTCTATTCATTCCACTTCACATGGCACTTATCTCTCATTCAAATTGCACTTAGTCCACGGTTCAACATGGTCAATGCCGAAACGATGTTCTATTGCAAGTTTGGCGGTTTTTGAGAAATGTTCGCAGAAACAATCAGCAACAATTTTTTCATCATCTATAATTTCATTACCAATTTTCAGTTCGATATTTAATTTACTTTTTAATTTTAAGCTATTTTTACTCCATTACACGGCTGATTTTTTAAATCAGTTCCATTCAACTTGATGAGCTATACACACCAATTTCCTCATAATTTTTCGACAAATATTTAGTGTATTAGGATTGTTATCCATCCGATGTTCGATTCGAAACCATCAACGGATTCGTCGTGAAAATTAGAATCTAGGGAATGTGTCTGAAAAGTTTACTTTTTTCACAATCAGCGGTTTTGTAAATATCAAACCGCAATAGGTACTCAACTAAGCGGAAAACACTATCGTATATTTTTATTCTCATCAGATTGGTTGAAGTGGGTCCAACGCACTCCAGATGCAAAAATAAAAATGTTTCTGAAAAATCTAATGTACCAATTTTTTGTCTAAAAACTATGTGATCGTACTCAGAATCGTCCCTAGCATCCAAAAAAGTGAAAATATACAGGTTGATTCAAAAGTACTTTGACAAACTTCAGAAGGTGATTCCTCACAATATTCTAATATGAATTGTCCAAATAAATATATATCCGGAAACGCTTCGTTTCTAAGATACAGGGTGTTGAAGTTTTATTTTTATTTTCGTTTTTTTTAAATAACTTTCGAAATACTGACCTTAATTAAACGAAAATTGGTATTACTCGTAGAGGGCGCCACCTACACGTATTTTCCTTTTTTGAAGATTCATAACTTTTATGAGCGTACTTCTAGCACATTTTTCAGAGAAAAAAATCAATTACTCTATCATATCTACGTAAAAAAGCTAACATTGTTACAAATCGCTATAAGCAACCGTTTTCTAGGTATTTGGACTTAAAAATTTCAAGTCGATTATTTGATTATCGATGCGTGTTGAAGTTATTACCATTATTTTGCATTTTTCACAAAAATGCTAAGGAAATTAATTTGACGTTTAGTTAAGTAGATTTGGTAATTACATATCATGTGACAGTTAAACGTTTTGTTGTTTTGTTGTAGTTTCTGTCAGTCTTAGAACACTCATTTTGAAAAAATTGATAATTTAAACAATAATACTCATTTAGCCGATATGCATTTCGTTTATGGCCTTGCAAATGGCAATGCGCGCGAAGCAAGACGTATTTACCAGGAGCGATTTTCTAATCGAGTACTGCCTTCAGCTCCAACATTTACCAGTTTCCACCGTCGTTTGGCAGAAACAGGTAGCTTTAAGAGGGCAGCTGATATTATTGGGAGACCACGAGCAATCCGAACCCCAGAATTGGAAGAAGCTGTTTCGAACGCTCTCGAGGAGAATCCAGAAACAAGTACAAGAATAATTGCTGAAGCTCTCAATTCTATTAATTCCACAGTTTGGAGAATTATCCACGATCAACAATTTTAACCATACCATATTCAAAGGGTACAACCTCTTTTGCCAAGAGACTTTCCCCAACGCATTACTATGTGTCAGTGGTTTTTGAGAAAACTGGCTGGAAATCCTCAATTTTTAAGATATGTACTCTTCACGGACGAGGCGAACTTCTCCCGCAATGCTACTACAAACTTTCATAACAACCATGTTTGGGCTCTGGAAAATCTGCACGCAGTTAGTGAAAGACATTATCAGTATCAATTTTCGGTAAATGTATGGGCGTCAATAATTGATAATTACTTGATAGGTCCTTTCTTTCTTCCGTTCCGACTGAATGGCGCAACTTACAGAGACTTTTTAGAAAATGAATGGCCGGGACTAAAATAATAATAATAATAATAAATGCTTTTATTGCAGGTACAGCAGTTAGCTTATATCCTAACAAAAGGCAGGATTCAATGCCTGCACATGATTGCTCATGGCAGGAATTGCTCTTCCATCCAACCAGTGTAGTAACTCATCATAATAAATTCATAATCAATAATATTATAAAGTATATACAATAGAATATGGTAGCCTATTCAAACTGCTCCGAGAAGAATTTAAGTCTAATCATAAGAATATAACAAAAGAAAATACTATTCCTGAAAAAAAATATCAAAATACAGTGATCAGTACATATAAGCGGAGAAAAAGTGATGTGCCGATTCAAGTTTGCCATCATAATTATTATATTATACTAAGAAATTGTTATCAAATAAATATTGCTTCATATTTTTTTTGAATTTTTTCGTTTGTAATAATTTGAATTCACTGGGTAACCGGTTGTAAAGGCGAGCGATCTGAAATGAGAATGAACCACGAAAAAAGGAGGTTTTGTGTTTAGGCGCAGCTAAATTAATTCGAAATCTCAAGTTGAGATTATGACTGTCAGTTCTGAAAGTCAGTTTCTCGAATAGATAAGGAGGTTTCCCAGTTGTTATTATTTTATGAAAAATCGTACTGGAGTGTAGTGTACGCCTAGCCTCCATGTTCAGCCAACCAAGATTCCTTAAATGTTGCGTAACATGTTACCGCTTTCTTGTGCCTGTAATAAGTCTCACACATGAGTTCTGCAATTTTTGAAGTCTCATTTTGTCAGATTCCATTAGCCCTGGTCCATAAACCACGTCTGCATAGTTTGCATGTGACAACACTAATGCATCACATAGTATCATTTTACTTTTTTTGTTAAAAATATTTGTGTTTGAATAGATCTTTCTTAGATTCATATAACCTTGTTTTAAAATATGGGATACATGTGTAGTGAAGCGTAATGCATTATCAAGGTACAATCCCAAATTTTTTGTTGTATCTGCGGTGGGTGGGGGGACTCCGTCAACACGTATATTCAATAAATTCTTGCAACGATTTCTTGCTGCTGTTCTCCCGAATGGCATAACGTATGATTTAGATTTATTCACAGTAAGGCAGTATTCATTTGATACGGTTATGAGAGTATTCAAATCATGATTCATTTGGTCAAGTGCCAAGTTGTAGGAGTTTTCTTCAAAATTTAAATACATCTGCGTGTCATCAGCATAACAGTGCATTGAAGCGTAACGTAAGGACTTTGAGAATTGTGAAGTGTAGAGAACAAAAAGAAGAGGGCCCAAAATTGATCCCTGGGGAACACCATTCTTTATTTCCAGAGATTTAGATTTTTCATTATTTATGATAACGCTTCGTATCCGCATGTGTTTATGCATGATGGGGCTCCGGCCCATTTTAGCGTTGTAGCCAGGGAATTCCTTAACACTGTCTATCCAAATCGATGGATTGGTTGGGGTGTAGAAGAATCTAACCTGGCGTGGGCACCAAGGTCCCCAGATCTCAACCCGCAAGATATTTATTTTTGGGGTCATCTGAAGTCACTAGTTTATAAAACTCCAGTGGCGAACGAGGAAGATCTAAGAAACCGAATAGGTGACGCCTGTGAAACAATAAGAAACACACCAATAATTTTTGAGCGGGTACGAGATTCAATGACTAGAAGACAGAATGCCTGTAAGGTGGACATTTTGAACAATGTATTGAAATACAATTTAGTTTCCTTCATTTTATTTTATTCTACATATTCAAAATTTCTAGAAATAAAATGTTGATATTTCATGCAGATTTCATTGGAACAAATAAAGATTTTGCACCCTTGATACAAAAATAACTATTTCAAACGAGTAAAAATAAATAGACTTAGGTGGCGCCTCCTACAAAAAAAAACCACTTAATCAAACGTCAAATTCATTTCCGAAGCATTCTCTTGACAAATGCCAAATAATGGTAATAAATTTTCAAGTCTAAATATCTAGAAAACGGTTGCTTATAGCGACTTGTAACAATGGTAGCTTTTTTACGTAGATATAATAGAGGAACTTATTTCTTTTACTGACAAGTGTGCTAGAAGTTCGCTCAAAAAAGTAGTTAATCTTCAAAAGAGAGAAAGACGTGTAGGTGGCGCCCCCTACGAGTGAGAGCAATAATAACATTAGGTTCGAATTCGACACCCTCAAAAAATCTCATATACCAATTTTCGTTTAATTAAGGTCAGTATTTCGAAAGTAATTAAAAAAAACGAAAATGAAAATAAAACTTCAACACCCTGTATCTTGGAAACGAAGCGTTTCCGGGCATATATTTATTTGAACAATTCATATTAGAATATTGTGAGGAATCACTTCCTGAAGTTTGTCAAAGTACTTTCGAATCACCCAATAGTTTTGAATCACCCTGTATAGAAATTCCCAAGTTGGGGTCGTTTCTGGTATAACCGGGAGTGATGGGAGAGAATGAAATATTGAATTTTTTCCCAATTATTGAATCCAACACCCCTGCCAACTCTGGAAACCATGGCTTGTCAAAAGAATTCGTTGACATCCGGTATGGTTGGAATTATAGCAATCGTAGCTCAGCCTTTCTGAACGGAAATATCTCAAGTCTCATTCCATCAAGTTCCCCAGTTTGTTCTACAGGGAGTTTCGAGAAAAAATATATAGTTTATTTGTTTCCATATAGTACATAGTACAGACACACCAACCAACTAGGCTGACTAACCAGCAGAGATATGAAATGATAACTTAACGATAAACGTTCACAGTTGGCCTCATATCACAACAATCCACTTTTCCCGTACTATCAATTTAGTTAACGATTTCTGAGGAAGCCAAACGATGTAGTACACTTGCTAGAAGTCACAGGCTCATCTTCAATCGCGACCTTGGACGTTCGCTGGCCGAGTCTTTGTGGCTCGGATGGCGTGCGCAACTCATATTCATTAACTTTACCGGATTCGAGTTTCGTAATTGCTTAGATGAGGGTGTGTATAAGGAGCGGTCTATAATTCTAGACACCCGAGGAAAGTGCCAAACTTTATTAACGATGAGATGCGATGACACTGACTTTCAAAATCGCAAAGTCTTTTTCCTTGGATGAAGCGAATCAAGCGGTAACTGCTATTAATTATGACTCACATAATCTTTATACATTTTCAATTAATCATTGTTGACAACTAAATGCATCTAAGACTAATGCAATTATTTTTGGTAACAAAACTGATTCGCAGGTGTTCAAACAAGAATACTCATCAAATATTTTAATTAATGGTCATACTATACAATTTAGCGAAAAAGTTAAGAACTTAGGAGTGTGGTTTGATGTAAACTTAAGATTCTCGCACCATATTAGTACCTATTTACAAAAAGCTTATGTAGCACTAAAACTCATATTTCAATCTCGCCACGTGTTGGATAGATCGGTTAAAATCCTACTATGCGATTCATTAGTATTATCTAAACTAAATTTCTGTGACATTTTATATAATTCTTGTTTGAATTCATTTGATATAAATAGAATACAAAAATTGCGAAATTCATGCCTAAGACTTCTTTTTGGTATTCGCAAATTTGAGCATATCAGTCACACTCTCAAAATTACTAAATGGCTACACATGAAAAATCGTCGAGAATTGCATTCTACCATGTTTTATATTAAGCTACCAAAGGAAAACTTTCCACCTTATCTGTATCACAAAATAAAATACAGAACTGATGTACATTCTCAAATTTAAGACACAGAAATACTCTTACTATACCTCGCCACCATACTGAGTTTTTCAAACGATCGTTTTCTTATTGTATTGTTAAACATATCAATAACTTATCTCTCGATTTCAGTTACTCATCACTACATAAACTCAAACGAGTCCTATTTGACCATTATTTTTCTCAACAATAATTTAGTTTGTCGGATTAAAATATCTTTCCTTGGCTAATTAATTGATGGCTAATTAATCGCTATACTAATATTCTTTTAATTTAATTTATTTATTTATTATTCTATTTGCTGTCTTTGACTTCTTTTTGGGGTTAGATGGAAGAGCAGATGTATGTTAAATGCTAATATATATTTCAAATTGTACTATATTTATTATTACATACAAACTGAATCTCGCCCTAACTATATAAATAAAATGTAATCTTATCTTTTATTAATTGGTAATAAAGACATTTATTATTATTATTATCATACAGAAATGAAAGGAATCATCATAAAATTGGAAGTAGTGTGTATATACCGGGTGGTCCACTTACGACTATCCACCCTCAATAACTCCCAAAAAAATTATTTTACAGAAAATCGCCGAGACACGTCGATTTTTGTTTGGAGGGGGACACCATTTGACGAGGAGAAGATATGTTATACTTCAACCCCCTACTCCCCAGAGCAACCCCCTCTATAATTTTAATGGGGAATGAGGGTCGTGTCATACATCATTGGGAAGGTAACTCAATTCTGATACTAGCAGTGCAAAATTTTCTGAATTTGAAAAAGGCGTGCTCGAGATATTCGAGTTCAAATGGTACATTGGTGAATTGTGAGTAAATAAATTATACGAAATAGATTATCATACAAGTATTCACAAAAGATGTTCAAAATTACTGCCATTGACTCCCAGACAGTAGTAGAGTCTATTTCCAAATGCCTCCTGTACCTTTGAAACTGTTTCTCTGGTAATTGCCTGGTATTCAGTTATAATTCTTCTTTCCAAATCGTTCAAGTCAGTAGGTTGAGTAGTATAAATAACGGATTTCAAATCATTGGGTGCTGGCCATTCTATTGGACCTCGACGACCTATCCATTTGTTTGGAAAAGTTTGGGATAGCCTGTAATAGGAAATGAGGTGATGCCCCATCTTGCTGGAAATAAATGTTATCTGCCAATAGATTTGGATTACCATCATCATCAAGGTCCGTGTTAACAGCATCCAAAATAAGTGGTTCGATCAGATTCTGCAGCATATCCAACTAAACCGCACCATTTAAATCACCTTGGATAAGTATTGGGCCAATGATTTTATTACCCAGAATCCCTGCCCATACATTCAACTTTTGAGGCCATTGTGTGTGCTCTTGTCTTAGAAGGTGGGGGTTGTTCTGACTCCAATAGCGAGAGTTGTGTCTGTTCACTAACCCGTTCAAAAATAAATAATAGTTTGAAATAAAAAAAATACGCTTTTTATAAACTAACAAAATAAATAAATAATAGTTTAAAAAAACTAAAAAACACGCTTTTATAGAAAACCAAACAAAAAAATATAAAATAAATTTTAATAAATTTGAATTAAGAATAGTGTAAAAAAAAAAAAAATATAAATGAATAATAATGTAAATAAGAAAAAAAAATATTTTATTTAAAAAAAAGCGTGGGGTGCTTTTTAAGATTCAAATTAAGCACCCAACGCTTTTTTTAAATACAATAAATTTTTTTCTTATTTACATTATAATGAATTTATATTTATTGAATTTTTTTACACTATTCTTGATTCACATTTATTAAAATTTATTTTCAATTTTTTTAGTTTGGTTTTCTATAAAAGCGTGTTTTTTAGTTTTTTTAAACTATTATTTATTTTCTACTTTTTAGTTTGGTTTATTTATAAAAGCGTGCTTTTTTATTTTTTTAAACTATTATTTGTTCTAATCTACCAATAATTCCTGATTACTATTAGTAACTGTAATTATTTTCCAAATCATTAATGTGTACAGCTGTATTAATAGTCAAATCTCGATTTTGGAAGTCATTAAAAGATTTTAACGTTGTCAAAATATACAGTGAGCCGCCATCTTGAATTTTTCAATTTTAACGGAAGAATCATAATATTCGACTCCAAAAACCCCCACATACCAATTTTGAATAGAATTGGACCATAATCACAAAACTCGTCCACCATTTTGGAGCCGCCATCTTGAATTTTTCAATTTTGACAAGAGAATCATTATCTCCGACCACGAAAACCCTCAGATATCAATTTTGAAGCGAATCGGACCATAATCACAAAACTCGTCCGCCATATTGGAGCCGCCATTTTGTTTTTGTTTTCACACAAGAATTTTTCAATACACTGTCACCGGAATCACGTACACCTGCCAAATTTCAAATCATTCGGACGTCTGGAAGTGGGTGAAAATCAAGTCCAAAGGAGTCGGTTACAAACAAACAAACAAACATACAAGTGAAGCTAATATAAAGGCGTGTAATAATTTAAAAAGGAACACTCATCACTGAAGCAAATATGCTTAATGAATCCGTGGTCCCTCTGTATCATTCTTGTTACATTTTCGCAAAATTCAGCTCGTCTGTCCTAGTCATCCTCATTCAGTTCATGGTGAAGATGCAACTTATACGGATGAAATTTGTGCAATTTCAGCACCGTCATTATGAAAGTTCTCGATATGCCTGTTATACTACTGAGTTGCCGTGTAGACAAAGTTGGGTCAACTGCAACTTGTCCTAAAACTTCTATTTGATTGATCTCGTTTATAACAGACGCTATCCTATTATTTTTTTTTATTGGCGACTGATCCAGTCTCCCGGAATTTTACCACAAGATCCAAGTCATATCTAGAATGATGAAAAAATATCAAAACGTTTTTTTATAACCATTTTTCCTAATACTCACTTTTGAGTTACGTTTCTGTTTTCGTGTCTCTCATTGAAGATCCGAGCTGTTGCTCGTGCACACTCATTTTGAGCAGCAAAAATGAAAATCATTTCAACTTTCTCGTCTTTTGTGTAAACCATCGCGATACAAGTAGAATTGTTGAAATACGTGGTCACTTTTCGATTCTATCACTATTTCACAAAAAAATGGTTCTCAGAGATTAGTATTTCTTCTTTGACAATCATGTTAACAACAAAAAACTGAAACGTGTACTCGGTGAGCAAATAAAATAAGGAAATCGGTGGATAATTAACTTTACTGATCTGTACTACTGTCTGGGAGACAATAATGGAGATCATTTTGAACATTTGAACTCGAATATCTCAAGAACGCCTCATTCAAATTTAGAAAATTTTGCACTGCTAGTATCAGAATTGAATTACCTTCACAATGATGTATGACACGACCCTCAATATCAATTAAAATTATAGAGGCGGTTGCTCTGGGAAGTAGGGGGTGGAAGTATAACATATCTTCTTCTCGTCAAATGGTGTCCCCCTCCAAACAAAAATCGACGTGTCTCGGCGATTTTTTGTAAAAAAAAAAACTGGGAGTTATTGAGTGTGGATAGTCGTAAGTGGACCACCCGGTATGTACAGATTAAACTATTTTCATTGGGATTACGAAATAAAAGTTAATTTATATATTTTTTTAAATATTTTTTACCGAATAAAATCTTCCAGCAAATAATCCTTCACCTTTTCGTTCGAGTGTCCGCGCCATCGGTTTTTTCAATTGGGTTATGACCCCAAATACTTATTTTTCTGATAGACATTGAAATATTAATGATATTTTCTCATTACTTCGGAACCCTCCCCGATAATTTTGTCTATCAACTCTTTTCCCATTTCAATGTAAGTCTGGTAAAAAATATTCCTAATTTGTTTATCATATTATTTTTAATGTATTTTATTCGGTGAATGTTTATTGTTGTGTTAGCGCCAATCATTTCATATACATTGTACCAAAAATGTTTTGGAATAGTCATGTCTTATAATAATCACTAGCTGACCCGACATACATTCTCCTATCCAAATTTCTATATTCCCTGAAATGTTTTTCCTAAAAACTCTCTCCGCGTAGAATTGATTTTTTCCTATGTTTTCCTTTGTGTTGTTCCATCTAGGTTATACTTTTGACTCTGCCCGATTCCGTTATCCCGTTTCCCGTTACCACATTTTCCAGTTTTCCGTTTTTTCCGTTATACCGTTTCCCCCTTATTCCGTTATCCCGTTTTCCCATTATCCCGTTAAACCTTTTCCCCCTTATCCCGTTATCCCTTTTTCCCGTTATCCCTTTTTCCCGTTTCCCCGTTATTCATGTTTTCCCGTTTTTCCCGTTATCCTGTTTTACCGTTATCAATATATATATATATATATATATATATATATATATATAGATATATATATATATATTTGCTCAGGCACCGGTACAGTCTTCTGTTGGAAGAAATGTACTCTTATAACATTATATTTCCAATATTTCGACAATGAATATTGTCATCATCAGGGAGCTACAAAGGTGAAAATACTATAGTATGTTGATAAATATAACAATAATCTTACTCACAATGTTAGTGAGAATGGTCGTTTTTCGGTGAAATACAAAAAGATGTAAAAACATGGAGCAACAATTAGATTTATATGGAATAATATTTGTAACAAAAACATTACTGGTAAATTCACTAAAAGCCAAAAAATTTACCAGTAATGTTTTTGTTGCAAATATTATTCCATATAAATCTAATTGTTGATCCATGTTTTCACATGTTTTAATGCTGTCTTTTACATCTTTTTGTATTTCACCGAAAAACGACCATTCTCACTAACATTGTAAGTAAGGTTATTGTTATATTTATCAACATACTATAGTATTTTCACCTTTGTAGCTCCCTGATGATGACAATATTCATTGTCGAAATATTGGAAATATTGGAAATATAATGTTATAAGAGTACATTTGCGTTTGCTGCTGTCCCAAAGAATTTCTCAGACTTTTTCCTAACTAGTCAGCAAAGACTACCTCTCCTCTGTATATATATATATATATATATATATATATATATATATATATATTTCGTAATTAATGAGAATTTGGAAATATATATTTTTTTTATTATATAATTAATATATTTTTGCACCGCGTTGGGCGCCACTTGTAATGTTTTGGTGAATTGGAAATATTATATATATATATATAATTGTTTTTGTATATTGAAATTGCTAATTATTTTTTTGGTTATTGATTGTGAGCCAAATTGATATGATATAAATAGATATTTCTGCCCCTGTATTGTATGCTGTAATAATAATTGCCAGCGAACGTCACTGTTCTCTCGTCACGCTACCAACAATTATTATTTTCCTCACCACAGCTAAACTACAGTTGGTACGCTCTTATCTCAAGGTGGCCGGTTCAAAGCAATAGAGCCACTTGCCACTGCTGGCTAACTCCAGTTTATTGAATGTCTTTGGTATGTTATTGATCATTGTGAGAAAACAAACAACAAAATATCATAAAGCAATTATCTCCTTTATTCAGGAAGACTTAATAATACCTGGCCTACGAGAAATAACTTATACTAGGGTGAATCAAACAAATATTCACGGATAATAATAAATCAGATCATGGATAGATAAACAGAACCTCACTTTTTCCGTGAGAGTGAAATTTTCTGTTATTGTTCAATATAGAGTGACATAAAGTTCTTCGAATGTGAAATTCGTTATTGTGAAATAGTTCAGGACCGGAAGAGCACTATTAAAGTTTTATACCTGGTTGGAACTGTTGGTGTTCTACTTATACCATGAATCAGGATGTCTCCTCTCTCCAACCGCTGTCAGGACTGCAATACCATGAATCAGGAACTATTTAGATGCGGAAATCAGCATTTGGATCCGTGAATATGTTATCATTAAGGTAATATTGGTTTTGTTTACCAAATGATGTGATTATTCCAATTTTCTTTCAGTAAAATTTTTGCGTGGCATCCGCTTGGAAATTTATTTTCGATCTCCCTTTGAAGCTTTGTTTTTTATCGCCTAGCTACATCCTTTTCTCCTTGTTTTTTCATTTGAATTTTTGAATTGGTGCACTAAATTGTCACTTTTCACTGTTTATATTTATATTGCATAATTTATATATACAATTATTTTTCCACTCTTATCATTATTTACAAATTTCAAAAATAATTGCTTCTGATACCATCTCATTGCTATTCTCCCACAATTTCCAATTTTACACCTGACCATCTATTCCCTGATTGGCTATTTTTGATACCATTTCATTACTTTTATAAATGTGTTGATTATTACTGTTTATTCCTGAAAATTTTGTAAATTTAGACTTTTTATTGTCTTTTGAGCAATTATGAGTTATAATAATTTTGACAGTGTATGAAATTGATTGTTTTATAGTATTTTGACATGTTTATCTATCCATATTCTACCTAGGCTCACAATATACATAGAATTTCAAAAGTTATTCACAAACAAACTCTTGAAACCATTGACCATCTAGTAATTATTCTTTTTGTGGGTCTTTAGTCTTTTAAAATTTACAACTGGCATAACATAACATAACAATATATATATATATATATATATATATATATATATATATATATATATATATATCAGGTGATCTTGCAGGCCAGCTAACAGGACCATGTGTTACGAACAACATTTCCCCAAATCGAAGGTAATCCGTCAGTATCCTACTTTTTTGCGGAGGTGCACCATCCTGCTGAAAAAACAGTCGATTTTCCAGATTCAGCGGTAAATCTTCTAATCTTCAATTTCATTTCTGAGAAAACTTAGCTATCTACCACCATTCAAAGGTCCATCAAATATTATGGCACCAATCTCTATCTTTATATATATAATTCTACTGTACGTCTCCTAAACGGCTGGTCCGATTTGAATGAATTTTTTTGTATGCGTTTGGGTGGCGCTTTGGATGGTTTAGATTCACTAATCAGCCCGGCAGATGGCGCTTCAGTCGGTATCTAGGATACTGCAACTAAACGGCTCGACCGATTCTCATGAAATTTTGTGTGCATATCGGGTAGGTCTGAGAATCGGTCAACATCCATTTTTCATCCCCCTTAATGTTAAGGGTGGTCCATTTTATTTTTTATTTTTAGATGAGAATTTTTTTTTTTTATGATACAGCATTCAAAAATACATACAATCCTGAATTTTCACCCTTCTACGATCAACCCCTATTTTTTTGGCAAGATTTTTATTTTTATTTTGTCATGACTTAGAATAAAAAAATCATATTACTCTTAATTTTCACCCTTCTACGATCAACCCCTATTTTTTATTTTTTATTTCATAGAAAAAACGGGATAACAGGAAAACGGGATAACGGGATAACGGGAATAACGGAATAACGAAAAAACGGGAAAACGGGATAACGGGTTGACAGGATGAGGGAATAACGGGATAAATAAAAAACGGAATAACAGGAAAACGGGATAACGGGAATAACGGGATAACGAAAAAACGAAAAAACGGATGACAGGATAAGGGGATAAGGGGAAAACGGGATAACGGGATAAGAAAAATGGGATAACAGGAAAACGGGATAACGGGGTAACGGGAATAACGGAATAACGGGATGACAGGATAAGAGGATAACGGGAAAACGGGATAACGGGATAAAGAAAAAATGAGTAACAGGAAAATGGGATAACGGGATAACGGGAAAACGAGATAACGGGACAACAGGAAGCGGAAGGAGTCGAAAGCATAATCTAGATTAGAAAAAAAGAAATTCTACGCGGACGAGAGTTTTCTAGAAGAACATTTTAGGGAACATAGAAATTTGGACAGGACAACGTTTGTCGAGTCAGCTAGTATATATATATTTTTTCTTCAAATTCTCGGAATAAAGGTCTGATTCAGTCAATTCATATAATTTTTTTTAACGACGTTTCGACATGGTATTTGTCATCATCAGGTTGAAACACTAAAATTAAAAATATGGAGTTTGAGACATTTAACTTAACACAATATTGAAATGTATGCACTAAAATAATTCTTGAATAACATATGGTTCGAAATATAACATGTTATTTAACTCAATATAAATATTTGTAACATTTATGAGTATTCGCTTACAAATTATTTTATTTGAGTTTTGCGTTCGCATCGTACGAAGGTTATTGTGGGAGTGTGACCTGCGTCGAAGTTATCGGGAATGGTTTGTTTATTTTTCATGCATTTTTACCCTCTTCATAAGTAGGTACATGGGATTGTTTATATTGAGTTCTAATGCCCATATATTAGGACTGTATTTTTTTGGCAGCATGTAAAGATCAGTTTTCATTATGATTACTTTAAACAAAGTTAAAAGAGGTTGTTATAAATCTGGCTTAAGTTTTTGATATCATTTCTATTGTTAATGCTATTGGGGTCTTTTTTAATATGTATCATTTCAAGGAATGTTCTTACTCTTGGATTCCTTTCTTTGGTCAAACTTTCAACGTTGTTGGTGTCAAACTTATGTTGATTTTCTTTTTCGTATTTTGATAAGGCTGTAATGTCGGTTTTTGAGTATTATATATATATAATATATATATATATATATATATATATATATATATATATATATATATATATATATATATATATATATATATATATATATATATATATATATTATGTATCCTGAAAAATTTTCCACGACCATCGCTCGAATCGTGTTATGGTCTTCAAAAATCTCATAGAAACAAGCACTTTCAATTTTTTCCGAATCCAATAACTTTTATAAAAAACCATTTTTTCCAAACACCAACAAATGTTTTGTGTATACACGCCCGGGGCTTGAACCCGGGCTCCTTTGAGTTACAATTCACACGCTGTAACCACTGAGGTACTGCCGATATTTTTTTTGTTCGCCAAATTTCTCGGAATTGTCCAATTTACGGGCAAAAAAAAAATCCGTATGATCCATCTTCGGACTATTACGAACATAAAAAAAATAGCCAAATCGGCATAGATTTTCCATACCTGTATTGATTTTTCTATGAGTTTATAAGGGACATTTTACTATTATTTCACCACAATCTCATCTGCTGTGAAACTGTCTTGGAAAACGTTGATCCCAACATTTTATTCGTTTATATAAATATATCAGATCGGCAAAGAAACTAAAAATCATGCCAACCGGATACAAACTTCTCCAAATTATTTTGATTCTGAATGCACAAATTTACTTCTCTTAGTATCCGACCTCGAGCAAGACAATAAAAAATAGTGAAAAAAGTAACTGCATCATGGAAAACGTGTCACCTATCGCAAGAGAAGCAAAATAGGCGAGCGATAGTGGGATGTCATGAAGAGTAATGCCAACCTTGGTGCCGGCGAATAGCAAACGTGGGAAACTGGAGTAAAAGAGAATCTCTGGTTCTAAACTGAACAATTGATGTCCCGCAGCGATGGTGTCGAAATACATTCAGATCATGAAAAATGTTACGACATGACGGCACTCGCAATATAGAGAATGTACCAACGACAACCTTAATAATGGAAATGAAAAATAAAATTTAAGCATTTTTCATAATGGACTAGTCGGTTGCAGTTCCGGAAGAACCATATTATATATATATATATATATATATACTGAAGATGCCGCCGGCCAGGGACGAAACGTCTCTTATGCCATAATTAAAATTTGGATTTCAACAATAGAATCCCAATCTCAAGAATTTCCTACCAAAAAGATAAATATATATTTATATATACAGGGTGAGTCAGAATAAGACCGACAACTCTGACTACCTCATTTCGAGGTATGTCCTAAAATGCATCCCCTCTGAGATACAGGGTGTCGAAAGTACGAAAAAAAATTAGATTTAATTTGATTTCTCCAAAATTCCTGAAGGAAAAAATTTGTAACTTGGTACACTAATCAAGGTTTATCAACGTGCTGATTTGAAGTTATAATTTTTTATTTTCGTAAACCAGTGGCGTGGCTACGATGGTGTGTGGTCATATGTTCCTTCATATTTTTTCGGGACAACTGAATGGACAAATGAGCGTTTGACATTAGTTCGGCTCATCGATACTCAACCTTAAACATTCCATGTGCCTAAAAGTGGAGGTTTCTGAGATAATTGAGAAAAACTGAAGATATGTCCTTAGTAGAGACATAATTTCCTTTGTGAAATAATCGCATAATGCTCATTTCTAACAACATATCGGAATATGTGTCAACCTCCTGAACATTTTTTAATGTTGGGAGAATCGGAAACATAGTACGGGTGAGTCAGAATGAGACTGATAACTGCATTTTTTCATTCTTCATATTATTTGATCGAATCGATGTTGCAGATTCACTGATATGTTACCATACTTTTCTCGCATATGATTGTTTTGACAGATCAACTGACAAACAAACCCAACCTCAAATTCATAAGACGTCACTTAGATAAGAAATAATTTTCGCGAAAAACTGAAGATGAGTACTCTTAATTTGTTGAAGTTTATGTTGGAGTATCATTATCAAAGCCATTTCTGATTGAATTATCTAGGAAAAAATTATCCAATCAACATGTTTTTGATGGGGAAAAACAATTATTGTGTATTAATATCTACATAAATGATAGAAACGGTTTAGTGGGTACACATAGAAACGAACAAGGCATTAAAACAAATGTTCAAATGGACCACCATTTTATTCAATACACAATTGGCATCTCCGTATCATCGACTGTCGCACGCTTTGGAATATTCCTGGTGTATCCTGTATTAACGTACATGCTGGTAAATCCTCCACAGATTCTACAGATGTTCCATACCCTAGGAATTTAAGGTACCCCAACCAAAAAAGTCCAGTGAAGTTAAATCCGGAGAACGTGCTGGCCAATGTATGAGACCACGTCTACCTATCCACCGATCATGGATTGTTTGATCAAGAAATTGACGAACGGGTCATTGGAAATGGGCCGGTGCTCCGTCATATTGATATCACATTCTTTGACGTACCAATAGAGGTACGTTTCCAAGTAGCACAGGTGAAACACTCGTTAGTTCTGCCCATTCGAACGGGAAGAAAGAAGATATGGTCCAACGATTTTCGATAATTCCTACCAAATATTCACTGAAAACTTGTTGGTAGCCTTTTCGAAACATTCCATGCGGATTTTGTTCATCCCATAAATGGCTGTTCTTACTATTGAAATATCCATCTCTTGTGAAACATGCGTCATCCGTGAATAGAACATATCTAGGAAAGTCGTTTGCTCTTTCATACAAGTCACAAAAAAATCTACGACGCCATAATCACCAGCATCTAGGGTCATCACCTTCTGTAGGAAAAATGGATACAATAGTTATTCACGTGCTACCCGACTAACTGTTGATTGTGACACTTGTAACCTATACGGAATAGCCCGACTGCTGGTAGAAGGATTTGCTGCTAATCGTTCAAGAATTTGTTCTTCCGTAACATTATCTCTTCTTGTTCTATTCGCACCACAATGGTGTTTACTGAATTTGAAGGACCCCATTTCCTTCAATCGTCGATGCACAGCTATAAAATCAGTGAAATGTGGATGATGTCGGTTTGGATATCTATGTTGATATAATTCAACATCAGCTCTGGCCTTTTCTCCTGTTTCACCATAAACGAAATGCATATCTGTACATTCTTCAAATGAATAATCCATTTTGAAACGATGTTCACTGACTGAAATGATGACAGATGACTTGACAATAATGCAAACTGTTTAGGGTTACTGTCAATTATGTCTAATGTAATTTAAGCATCACTAGAACCTTCTACTTCGCAAATTTTTACTCTCGTGCCAGGTATGGTTTACTATTATGGGGTGGCAGCATATAAATCCAAAGAATCTTTAAAATTCAGAAGCGGGCGGTCCGCACCATGAACAAACTGGGATACCTCGAATCTTGTAGGAATCATTTAAAAAAATTGGGATTGTTGACTATAGCCGCATTGTATATTTATGAATGTATTAAATTTGTCTTTAAAAATAGAAGCTTCTTTGAAAAACATAAGCCATCAGGAGTATATACTACAAGACAAATAAACAACTATAATGTACCTGCTCATCACCTTTCCAAAACAAAACAAGGTGTACTCTACTCCACTATTCGCTTCTATAACCACCTACCAGAAATAATGAAAAAAGTGGAAAATTTTAATGAAATCAAGAAATCATTAACAGACACACTCATAAATCTGGAGCCATACGAACCTGGCGATTATAATAATCATACCTTTTAGCTAATTTTAAATTTGTTTTACTCGTCTTATTTTATCTATACAAATCTCAACTTATACCTTTGTACGCTTCTTCTACAGAAGATCTTCTGTATGATTCTCTCAGGTGACTGGCTTGTAATGTTCCTCTTTTCACATAGTGCAATACATTTATTATTATTATTATTAAGTATCGATATATCAGTGTGTTTCTACTGGCAACAATGAAAAAAGGCTACGTTTCTCTTCAGTTCCAAATTTCATGTATGTTTTATGCATTGATCAGTGGTGTACTGAACAGCCTACCACAAACTAGCATGAAAGGCTCGACTTTGCAACTAGTAATCACGAATCGAAAGAAATCATTTAAGTAGATATTAATACACAATAATTGTTTTTCTTCATCAAAAACATGTTGATTGGATAATATTTTCCTTGATAATTCAATCATAAATGGCTTTCATAATGATACTCCAACATAAGCTTCAACAAATTAAAAGTACTTATTTTCAGTTTTTCGCAAACATTATTTCAGACTAACTCTCATCTAAGTGGAGTATTATGAATTTGAGGTGGGGTTTGTTTGTCAGTTGATTTGTCAAAACAATCATATGCAAGAAAGTATGGTAACATATCAGTGAATCCGCGACATCGATTGCATCAAATAATATGATGAATGAAAAAATGGAGTTATCAGTCTCATTATTCTGACTCACCCGTACTATGTTTCCGATTCTTCCAACGTTAAAAAAATGTTCAGGAGGTTGACACATATTCCGATATGTTGTAAGAAATCAGCATTATGCGATTATTGCACATAGGGAATTATGTCTCTACTAAGGACATATCTTCAGATTTTCTCAATTATCTCAGAAACCTCCCCTTTTAGGCACATGGAATATTGACTTTTAGGTTGAGTATCGATGGGCCCAACTGATGTCAAACGCTCATTTGTCCATTCACTTGTCCCAAGAAAATATGAAGGAACATATGACCACATACCATCGTAACTACGCCACTGGTTTACGAAAATAAAAAAGTATAGCTTCAAATCAGCACATTGGTAAACCGTGATTAGTGTACCAAGTTTCAAATTTTTCCTTCAGGAATTTTGAAGAAAACAAATTAAATCTTAATTTTTTTCGTACTTTCGTTACCCTGTATCTCATAGGGAATGCATTTTAAGACATACCTTGAAAGCAGCTTTTCACCTCGAAATGAGGTGAGGAATCTGTAGTCAGAGTTTGTCGGTCTCATTCTGACTAACCCTATATATAGATAATATTTTGTCGTATGTGACTTAAATTACAACATCACCATTACGAACAGTGGCAACATCCGGATTTTAGATGCGAAAGTTATGAAAATGAGATATGGGTAGTCTTTTCGAGGCATTGAGCAATCCATATTCGATCAATTTGCCAGAATAGCATTACCTACAGTGAATAATTAGAATTATTATTATATAAACTGAATAAATGTTTTTTTGGAGGATAACGTAAATGTGAGTACTCCTAACACTGAAGAATCCGATAAAGAGTACCCACTGAGAAATCACACAAGTGACGACAGTCTTTCTTCTTGATTGAAACTAGAGTTAGTTCCAAATATGGTAAATGACACTTAATTATTTGTCAGTGTTTCAACAGATGAACATTTAACTCATTATTTTCCGAGGAAAAAGGTAAAACAATCCGCGGTATGTGCAACAAACATCTACAAAGAAACCGATAGTCATTCGATAATATCGGCATGGTTATTCTTTATACAGTACGAGTTCACTCAATGTAGTGAAATAAAAAAGATACCGTTAGCAGGTGTCAATTTTTTTTCATTTCCAGTTGAATCTGACTGACTAATCAGACAAAATTTTCGAATAAAAGCGAAATACCAATGACTCAACACTATGGGTACGTTTTTATATTCTTCAAGTATGTGTGGTGGACCGAGTCGTTGTCATATTGACTGAATGATTTCGTTTTTATATTCAACAACTTAGTCGACCAAATCTTGATTTTTACAACGATTTGAAGTGTCGGTGAATTGATTGTTAGTGGGATTGCGTTTATGATAGCAGAGTCAAAAAAAATCGCTAGTTAAAGCAGATAAAACATTAAATTCACTAACCTATTCGGAGAGACAATGGACGTTTATAGAATAATTTTGAGTCGGCGCCAAACAAACAAGCAAATGAATTAGGTAATGCGAAAAATGATGGCATCGAGTTGAAGTAATTTAATGATCTTCGTTGATTGTTCGTTTGGCGCCGACTCAAAATAATTTGTTACTTAGATTAGTTTAGGAGCTTAGTTATTGAGACTAAGAAGGTGTATTTTATTTTTTACTTTTCAGTTCCGTATTTCATCGGTTTAAGTTTTTGTTAAAAAGTTTTTATTTTTCAATTTTATGTGGCTGAAATCTGCTAATTACTACCTACTTGTTTTTTGATTACTTCCAAAATACTTATTTACCCACCTAACTTCAACTATTACCAGTTTAATGATATTATTATCTACTTTTACTATTTGTTGTAATATAAATTATTTTTGTTGTTATGGTTAGTTTATTTCATTACTTTGTATATAATTCCATCCTTTTATAGAATAAAATGATTTTGACGGATGTAGGAGAACAATAACAAAAAATTAAACCGACGAAATACGGAACTGAAAAAAATAAAATAAACCTTCTTATTCTCAATAACTAAGCTCCAAAACTAATGTAAGTAGTTAATTTTGAGTCGGCGCCAAACAAACAAGCAAATGAATTAGGTAAGGCGTGAAATGATGGCATCGAGTTGCGCGGTGACATTCTGATAATTTTTTTGAAGTAATTCAATGATCTTCGTTGATTGTTCGTTTGGCGCCGACTCAAAATTAGTTACTTACATTAGTTTAGGAGCTTAGTTATTGAGAATGAGAAGGTTCATTTTATTTTTCACTTTTCAGTTCCGTATTTCGTCGGCTTAATTTTTTGTTAAATTTTTTTAATTTTTCAATTTTTTCAACATACTAACTACTTGTTTTATTACCAGTTAAATGATATGATTATCTTACTTTTACTATTTGTTGTAACTATTTTGTTGTTCTGGTTAGTTTATTTCATTACTTTGTATATCATTCCATCCTCTCATGGAATATAATATAATGATTGTGACGGATGTAGGACAACAAAAATAATAACAATAGCGATCTGTCATTGTCAACTACATATGTGTGTTAATATTCACAAGTGAAAAATCAATTATCCCCTTTTTTTTTACCCGTAAGGGTGGATAATTCCATTCGAAATCCAAATATGATCAACTATGAGGTATACCTTATCTAATTTATTTATTTATTTATTTATTACAAAGTAGGGATACAGACAGATAAATCCAACGAGTATCCTCTTTTTAGGTAATCTAATAGTAATCGAATAGTGAGCTAAAATAACTTACAAGATAAACATTATGAATGATGCATTATAGAATAAATATGAACAAATATGAATAAATGTGAACAAATATGAATAAATGTGAACAAATATGAATAAATATTAACAAATATGAACAAATATTAATAAATATGAATATAGTGACAATATACCTATGTACAATGTGAACAACATATAAACAATATGTAAACAATTCAAATGAGATATTATCTGTATATTGAAGTGAAAATAATCATTATTAGGTTAAACGAAGGCAGAACATGGATTTCACGTAGTTTTTAAACCTTAGAAATGAGAGCCTGAATATTGCGATGTCATTACATTGGCTATTGAAAGTTCTCACCATTCTACAAATGGGAGAGTTTAATCCTGAATTTGTTTTTCTAAATGGTGTATTCAAAGTTTCGTGCTTTCTTAAATTTCTGTTGGGTGTACTTAAGGATATTTTGGACGATAGTTCAGAACAATCAATACGGTTATTGAATATTTTGTAGATCATTAGAAGGTCGGAGAGAGACAACATTGAGTACTTTCTCAGAATTGGACTATAGTTGCTGTTTAATATTGGGATATCTGATTTACGGGCTAGTTGTTTCACGAATTTGTTCTGTATGCTTTCGATTCTCTGCTGATATGTGGCATATTGGGGATTCCAAACAATTGATGCAAAATTTAATCTACTATATATGAACGCGTAATATAGGTTCAAGAGAGTGTCTAGTGTTTCTCATTATGAATCCCAATAGACGATTACAGTTGTTGACCATTTTTTCGATATGAGTCTTAAAAATCATTTTAGAATCCATAATGACTCCAAGATCATGAATCTCCTTCACTGTTTTCATTAAATGATCATCTATTCTGTACTGATGGTTGATTATATTCCTGTTTCGTGTGAAGGTTATTGTGAGGCATTTATCATAGTTCAAAAATAAACTAGAATTTTTGCACATTTCGACGAATCAATCAAGATCATCTTGTAGTTTGTCACAATCGCCAGAATATTTTATAGTACGATAAACTTTAAGATCGTCGGCATACAATAAAAATTTGAATTTTTGAAGCATGCACCAATATGGTTAATATAAACTATGAAGAGTAAGGGTCCCAAATGACTTCGTGTGGTACCCCAGAGGTTACCACAAAAGGGTCTGATTTGTAACCGTTAATCTCTGTGATTTGAGATCTATGAGTGATATAAGACCAAATCCACTTGCGAAGGTACGAACCCACACCGACTTCAGCGAGTCTTTCAATGAGAAAAGCATTGTTGAGTTTATCGAAGGCTTTGCTGAAGTCTGTGTAAACTACGTCTACTTGCGATTGATTATCCATTTGTTCTATAATGTGATCAGTAAATTCTATTGAGTTAGTATCAATGGATCTACCGGGGAAGAAGCCATGTTGTTGGGGAATAATCTTATTCTTCGTAATATTTAGAATTCTTTCATGAACAATTTTCTCCAACATTTTACCGAAAATACAGAGTTTGCTGATTGGCCTATAATTCCTGACATTGCTCCTGTTGCCCCCTTTGAGGAGAGGTATGATGGTGGATGATTTCCATTTGCACGGGAACACCCCAGTTTGGAGTAACAAATTGAAAATGTGAAGAAGAGGTGGTATTAGATTAAGCTTACATTTTTTTATGAATGAGCTGGGTATGTTGTCAGGACCGGGGCCTTTGTGAATATTTAAATTATCGATCGTGTTGGAGACATGTTGCTCTGAAATATCAATAAGGAAAGAATCATCCAAATCGAAGAACCCAGTACAAAGTTATGCCTGATAGAATCGGTTAACGGATCAGAATTCAGAGGGTGAGTGATCAATATCCTTCATTTTGCTACCCTTAGGGGTGGATTTCATCTTTTAAATTCAAATGGGACCAACTTTATTATCGGAATCGGACGTCTCAGTAAAAAGTTATGCGTAATCATACATAAAAAAATATACTCGTCGACTAGAGAACCTCCTCCTTTTTGGTTTCGTCGGTTGGAAATAGTAAATCTCAATCGACAATTGCAAGATAAAATACGATATTTAGATCTCCTGCTGAGCAATGATGTCATGGAAACTGAAATTTACTTTCGGAAAATGAAGGGATATGAGAGATTTCGACCTTCTAAAGAGGCATTTTGACCTTCTAATCAATCAATCAATCAATCAATTTGTTTATTTGCTTATTATCAGTACAATAGATTTAGCATCGTCGAAGTAAGTAAATACAGTACAGAACAGACACATTAAAAAGGCAAAGTATTATACAGTACAAAACAGACACATCAAAAAGGCAAAGTATTAAAACTTGCAGTTGAGAAATTCACTAACGTCATAAGGGCAGAGATCAACCAGCAGCCCTTTTATACTTTTTTTGAATTCATTCATATGTAAATTCCTCATATATGGTGGTAGATGTTTGAAGAGCCTTATCGCCACAGTAAGGAAGCTTTTATGAGTAATTGCCAGTCGATGCTGTGGCATAAGGAGATTGTGGCCATTTCTGGTCAGATATTCGTGGTTGTGATTAACTTTAGGGGTGTTATTTTGTGTTTTGATATGGACGAGACATTGAAATATGTATAGAGCCGCAATGGTGAGTATATTAAATTTTTTAAATAGAGGTCTACAGCTGTCAGTCCGTTTTGCCCTTCCCAGGATTCTAATAGCCGTTTTTTGTAGAATAAATACCCTTTCCCAATCAGTTGAAAGTCCCCAGAAAACCAATCCGTATGACAGCTTAGACTGAAATAACCCCATGTAAGCAGCTCTCGAAACATAAAAAGGAACAAATCCATTGATTCTACGAAGCAGGTAAAGAGTGCTGGACAGCTTAGTAGAGAGATCTTTGATGTGGTCTTTCCAATTAAGTTTTTGATCCAGTATTACCCCCAAAAACTTAATGGATTTCTGACTGTCCTCTAGCTCTTTTAGTGTGAAAGTAATTGTGTCAGTTTTTTTGACGTTTAAGCATAACTTATTGGCAGCAAAAAAATTTTCAATTTTTTCCAACGCGTTGTCAGTCAGTCGCTTTGGATATTCATGTTCAGGGTGACTCTCATAAAAAGTAGTATCATCGGCATACTGAATGGTATTGGGAGGGTTCATATGGTGTGGAAGATCATTAACATATATTAGGAATAGTAGGGGTCCCAAGATTGACCCCTGGGGCACACCTGCTGTTACACTCACTGCTGGAGATATCACACTACTTTGCTCCACAGCCTGCTTTCGTTCGGATAGGTAAGAATCAATCAAATCAGCTATTTTTCCCCTTATTCCATAGTACGGAAGTTTTTCGAGTAGAATCGAGTGTGACACACAGTCGAATGCCTTCGAGAGATCACAGAATACGGCTGTGAGTGCTTCCCCCCTCTCGAAGGAATCCACCGTGGCTCGCACCAGTTCAGATATGGCATGCGATGTAGATAGATTTTTTCTGAATCCAAACTGGGACTTTGAGAGCAAGTCGTTCGAATCCACAAATTGTATTATTCTACTATTCAATGCAGCTTCAATGGGTTTTATAAAGTTGGGATTATTGAGATAGGACGATAATTTTCTATCTCATTTTTGTCTCCTTTTTTTAATTCAGGGGTCACTTTACTGAATTTGAGCTTCTCGGGATACACACCTGTCTCGAAGCATTTGTTTATTATTTTGGTGAGGGTGGTTCCGCTAATCCCTCTTTCATGTTCTTCAACATCTTGTTACTTAATCCATACACATCAAGAGCGGTACTATCCGAGAGATTCGCAATAATATGTCCAACTTCTGTGGAGTCTACAGGCATGAAGAAAATACTTTTATGGAATTGTATATAAGATGAAGTAAGTTTCGCTGGATCAACCGGAGTATTCTCCAACTGTTTTAAAATATTGCTAATAATGTTCACAAAATAATCATTCAATTCATTAGATGAGAACCGGGTGTCCTGTGAGGACTCTTTGGAGAGGGGCTGCTTGATAATCTGCCAAATGACCCTAGGTTTGTTTACGGATTGTTCTATCTTGCTCGAGTAATATTTTTTCTTTTGGTTGATAATCATTTGTTTATAATTTTTTTTGCAAGTATTATTTCCGGTGTCAAATCAACGTTCTGGTTACTCTTGTTTTATTCGATCAGAAAATTCAGGTTCTCTCTGTAGTTTCTCAAGTCTGCATTAAACCATTTTTTTTCCATGTTGCTTTTTTGAACAGTTTTTGTTTTTTTGGAAAACATTCGTTCATTACATGTAGGAGTGTTTCCAGGAAACAATCAAACATATCATTAGTGTTATTAAATTCGAGCAAAACATCCCAATTGATATTTTTCAAAATTGAATTACATCTATTCATTGTTATGTCGCAAAAATCTATATTCTATAATAGGTCGGTGACAAATTTGGTGATGGTAAATTATAAGCAGTGGATATTTGGGCTATCAAAAACATATCGCTCGATATGTTGAAGGCACAAGTAGGTGAATACTAGTCAACTGCCCGAAGTTAACGACAATGGATCAAACTATTAGCAATTGGAAGAATATATGCTTCTTTCATGCGTTACATATTGTTTATTCTACTACTTAGTAATAATAATATTCAGAAGGTTTTTTGGGATTTGGATCACTTGGTTGAAGAAAAACTAGTAATTCCTTGCCAACGTTTCGAATTTTAATGAATTCATCTTCAGGGCACAAAAAATAATTTTTCGGAGTTTGATGCGAATAAAACTCAATACATAAAGCGATCTTTATTTATTTTCATTCGTTTCCTTTCACCGCTTCCGGGTTGATGATCCTACAAGAGGGATGAGAATTTCGAACACGTTCCAGTGACATATTTATTTCCATCTCCAGTAATAACAATCAACTGAAATATTTCACCATTGTTTCCAACTGACAATATCAATTCTACTAATTTCATTATATTTCAGTCAATCACGTTGACTAGACTATTAGCAAAGAAACCGATATTCCATCACCAGTAGTTAGTTGCATTGCGTATCGTTATCTAATTGCATTAACATTCACAATTACTTAGAGCAGACAGTTACTCGCTCTCGCTATTATTGCCAATCCAAATCTTTGATTGTTGGCATCTGAAATATGTGGAGATGAATATTTGCATTTGCATTTATGTTCATCGATTCCCCGAGTTTCTGGTATCGATCAAAAAAGAAATTTTCAATTCATCACTCATACAGTGCGTTTTTTTCTGAACTAGCCATTACAGATAACTTTCGATATGATGAAAATTCTATGAAAACACAAATAACATTCATGATATCAAGTGGGACGTTGAAAAATTATAATTATTTATTTATAAAGGTCAGACCCTTTGCTCCACCCATCCCTTTTTGAAAACTTCAAGTGGAATCCCCTACCTTGTAATACATCAAATGAAATAATATAGAAACAACTTGGAATCAAGAGAATAAATAAAAATAATGATAGAATGAATATTCCAAATGCGTTTCGGTATGTTATGGGTGAGAGATGCTGTAAGATGCCCAACTCAAATAGTTTAGCTTTCTAATAGGTGGCGTCCTATGATGTATTACGGGGAGTTTAGAAATCCTGAATCTACGACCCATAACTTCCCTCCAGCCCTTTCGTCCATCTTGGATTCATCAGTAAACCATATTAATGCATATCTTTCTAGTTGAAAGCCCGTCCGTGTTTATGATCAATTCGTAAAATACGAGTCTAAAGTGTTCATAAAGGATTTTCGAAAATGAACCTCTAGAAGAAAGTTGATGATTGGAAATCACACAGATTGAAGATGAACTCTTAATGAAAAAGTTTTTTATGACATGTTTTCAACATGATATAATCATTTGTTTGAACATACATACAGAGTGAGTTAGTGTACTTAAAGGATCTTAGAATTCAACACTCTCCCTTGATCGTAGCAAATATTCTGTATGAGGAAATAGCAAAAATGGGTTCTTTTCAAAGATCCCACCCCCTTTGAACAGAAGATATGTTTCTGCTTTGGAAAAACTTTTGTTAAAGAATCAGCTATCATTTGATCACCCGATTTATAATGAATATTAATTTCACCATCCTTAATCAACTCCATGATATAATGATACCGGACTTGAATATGCTGAGCACTTTTGTTATTATTGCATAAATCAATAGAATCATCAACGTTGAGAAAAATGACATATGACTTGATACTATTCAAAATTTCAGATGAAAACTTTTTTAGATAAACTGCTTCTCTCGCAGCTTCATTCATATCAATATATTCAGCCTCGGTGGAACATAATGCAATGCATTTCTGCTTTTTGCATTCCCAAGAGATAGCTGCGCCACAAAACATGAAAACAAATTCATAAAACTATTTTCTATGATTTGGGTCATGTGCCCAATCCGAATCTACACGACCAAAAATACCAACACAATTTTGTTAATGAATCAAGCCTAGAGTCTGAGTTCCCCATTCAAATGATGATTGTAACTTAAAACGTAAATTCTTATCTTACAGAAATAAGCTGAATTTGTTACTTAAATCTGCCAAAAGTAATTATTATAAAAATTAAATATTGGAAAACTCAAATAATAATAAAAATGTCTGGGACATTGTGAAGGAAATAACAAATTCTAAAAAATGTACAGAAATTATGAAAGAAATTGAAATCAATGATGGCACAACTACGGATGAAAATTCAGAAATGGCCAATGCGTTTGTAAAATATTTCACCAATGTAGGAGCTGATCTTGCTAGTAAAATAAAAAATAAGAACTATCAACCAAAAAGGAGTATAAATGAACAATCTTTAGTCCTAACACCTACGGATGAAAAAGAAATCAGTGAACTCATTACCGAATTAAAATGCAACAAATCTCCTGGCTTTGACAAAATAACAGCAGAAATCCTAAAAGAAATAAAAAATCATGTCTGTAAACCTATTTCGCACATAATCAATAACATCTTCTCCTCTGGTGTATTGCCCGCCTCAGTTTAAAAAAGCAATAATCAAACCAATTCACAGATCGGGTCCAAATAAGTTGACTAAAAATTATAGACCTATATCAGTTATATCCAATATTGCAAAACTATTTGAAAGAGCGTTGAAAAACAGGATCACATCCTTCTCTAACAAATTCAAAGTGATTAATAACCGTCAATATGGATTTCAGCAAAATAAATCGACCCAAGATGCTATAGCGTATTTGACATCAAAGATATCGAAAAGTTTGGACACTGGGAAAAAATCTGCTTGTGTATTTTTAGATCTTGCTAAAGCATTCGACACGGTCTGCCACTCACAACTACTAGATATTTTAGAGGACCTAGGATTTCGAGGGGTAGCTAGACAATTAATAGAAAGCTACTTAAGCGACAGGAAACAACAGGTATCACTCAATGATAGTTTGAGTATAGAGTGCACTGTGGAGTATGGCGTACCACAAGGAACTGTGCTGGGTCCAGTGCTCTTTATACTCTACATAAATGATCTCTTTAACATTGAATCATCTGGAGAAGTCATCAGCTTCGCAGATGATACCGCCATAATTTTCTGAGCTGAAAATTGGGATAATTTAAAAACCATCATAGAGAATGATTTGAAACTTATCAAAAATTGGTTCGACTATAAGGTACTGACAATCAATTTCGAAAAAACATTTTATATGCCCTTTTCATGTTATGAAAACACAAATCCTCCATTTAGAGACCTGAAAATAAATAATATTTTGAGAATAAAGCAGACCGAGCGATTAAATACCTAGGAATAACAATGATAAACATTTAAGAGGAACATACATATTTGAAACTTTGAATACCCTGAGAAGTATCTTAATATCGATTCAAATATATCGCCAAATTTTTTGAAGAACAACATCTCAGAATGATTTATCACGCATTGGTTGAATCCAGATTGACATATGGGATAATAGGATGGGGAAGTGCACTAAAAGAACATAATAAAAATATTGAAGTTCTTCAAAAAACATTTTTAAAAATTTTACTGAACAAACCTTCCCGATACTCATCTGATTTGATATACTCCGAATCTAAAATCCTTGACATTCGTCAACACTATTTCCTTGTATCATCCTGTTTTGAATTTAAAACTAAAATTAATCTTCGGAGAATAGAACATTTTTACGAAACAAGATACAAATCCAAATACTTCAAAACACCTCTTGCTTCAAAGTCTATAGGACAAAGATGCTTTTCGTATTTAGTACCAAGGTTTTTCAATTTTATTCTAGTTGAAATAAAAGAAATATCTTCGTATAGAGGATTCAAGAAAAAACTAAAAAACTATTTACTTAATTCACCCAGAATTACTGTTCATGAGCTCGTGGAGGCTGGTATAACGGCGTAATGAGATCTCATTCCATCTCAACTAATCAGTTTAATGTCTTCCTTCAATTGCCTTTTTATATATCCTTTTCTATGTATCAGATTGCATATTTTAATTCTGTAATTTCCATTTTTTATATTTATTGACCACTAGGATGGTCGTATACTAGGCAAGTGTTTTTTTATCAATTCCTGTTGATGTAAAACTTAAATTGTCTTCACTATATCATTTTTCATATACTTTCCTGTACTTTTAGGCAAAAAAGCTGTGTATTTAAATTGTATGTATATTGTAATCTACAGTTTCGCATTGATAACTGCTCTTTTGCTTTAAACCGTACATGTGTTATTTATCAAATCCAATAATGTGAGAAAATCTCAAATTGAATTCAAACATACTTTCTCATCGTTTTACTCAATATTTATCGATACTAATTTTAAACATAGGCTACACTCACACCACAGACAGTCACTGACTTTGTGGTTTTCTGTTTATTTGTGAAGAAATTGTATTCGTCGTCACCTAAATGAAATTGTATTAATTTCTTTGCTTTTCGAATTAGTGTACTCAAAGGATCATATAATTCAACACTATGTGAAGTCCGTAGTTTTGTAAACGGTTGGTGGGTCGTTAGATGAACTGCTTTGTCGAATTATTAACACCTCTATCCTTGTATAATTATAATGTTAGGGAAAAGTTTGTAACACGACTTTTATTTATAAAGAAATGCAGAGAGGACATGTCGAACATATTTTAAAATAATAACTCACCGTTTTAAGTTATAAGTTGAAATACTACTTCAGTTTTAGATAATTCGTTATTTTCATTTTCGGACTATGTCATACGTTGATAAAATGTTTTAGTTACATTTGCTACGGATTCTTTTGTACTACTTTTCCGTAAGCTGCAACAACTCAAAAAGTAGTAAAAATGCTACGACGTGGTAAGTACTACATTCATGGTGCCCATTAGTAGTTAGCAACAAGATATCTTCCAAAAAGTCAGGATGAGAAAATGAAATCCATTTTGTTCCATTTGTTACGGTTTTCTCACTGAACTGGTGCAAAAGTAGTCAAAATGATGATTTACAAGTGTTCATAATTCCAAAACTATTAACTTCTGTGATATTACACCAAATATCAAACTTTTTTAGACTACGTATAATCCAAAAATCCATTATATATATATATATATATATTGTTATATAATGATAATTTGCAAATATTAATTAATTTTATAATTGAATTTTGTTATTATTATTATTATCAATATATTTTTGCCCTGTATATGTATTGTATGCTGTAATAATAATTGCTAGCGAACGTCACTATTCTCTCGTCACGCTGCTGCCAATTGTTATCACTTTTCTCACCACGGCTAAGCAACAGTTGGTACGCCTCTTACCTCAGATAGCCGGTTCAGGCAATAGAGCCACTAACCATTGCTGTCTAATTTCAGTTTATTCAATGGTCATTGTTATGATTGTTGATCATTGTAAGAAAATAAACAACAAAGTATCAAAAAGCAATTATTTCCTTTATTCAGGAAGACTTAATTTTACCTGGCCTACGAGAAATAACTCATACTAATGTGAATCTACAAATATTCACGGATAATCATTGAAATCAAATCATGGATAGATAGACAGAACCTCACTTTTTCCTTGAGAGTGAATTTTTCTTTTATGGTTCAAAATAAAGTGATGTCAGATGTGAGATACGTTATTTGTGATATTGTTCATGGACCGGATGTGCACTATTAAAGTTTTTATACCTGCTGGAGATGTCAGTGTTCAAGATATGCCCTGGAACTGGATCCTTTCTCACTCCAGGCTCTATCAGGAACTCCAATACCATAAATCAGGAACCATACATATGCAGAATTCAGCTTTGGACACTTGGATATGTTGTTTAATTAAGGTAATATTGGTTTTTCTCTTCTAATGTTGGAATTATTTCATTTTTTCTTTCCCCAAAAAAATGCGTGGCATTCCCTTGTAAATTTCTTCTCGATCTCCTGTGGCTTTGTTTGTTGCTCCCTTGGATACCAATCTTCCCTCTTCTTTTTCATTTGAATGTTTGAATTCGCGCACCAAATTGTCACATTTCACTGTTTGGGTTCATCTTATATAATTTATATATACAACTATTTTCCCATTCTTATTACTATGTACATATTACAATAATAATTGCTTATGACACCACCCCGTTGTTATTCTCTCACAATTTCCAATTTTCCATATGACCATCTATTCCCTGATTGGCTAATCTCATCAAGAAGTTTGCTGTTTTACCATTGGCTACTTTTAGTTAGCTACAATTTCATATACTGTATGTTTCAAATTTATAAATGTGTTTTTCATTCATGAAAATTTTGTAAATCTAGACTTTTTGTTGTCTTTTTACCAATTATGGGTTAAATTTTTTTATATTTTACTTTTTATCTATCCTATTATAATGGGTTACAAATAAATAGAACTTCCAAAATTATGTCAAAACAATCTCTTGAAACTAATAACTATTTAGTAATTATTCTTTTTTGTGTTTTTTTTTCCTTTTAAAACTTATAACTGGCATAACATAACATAACAATATATATATATATATATATATATATATATATATATACCGGGTGATTCTCTTCGGTGGCTCACCACCCCTATAACTTTTTTATTATTGAAGATAGAAAAACGAAATTTTGGGGTTGTGTATTATAGTTCAATTTACATTTTTTGACATTTATTTGCTCTGCCGTACTTCCGGTTTGACCGGAAATGACCCCAACTTTCGATTTTTAAATGGGACATCCTATATATATATATATTTACTTATTTCGATCGAGAATGACATTCTTAATCCAACAACACCTCATTCGTCAATATTTGACAAATACAGTCATTTTTATTCCAATTTTTTTTTCGATCTAGAATGCCACAAATAATACGTATTTGGTATACTTATGCACTAGTTATCCGTGACAAACAATTGAAGCTGTTGCTAGGACTACCTAAACAAATAGGTGATGAATATGCTGTCACTTTTAAAAATGTATTTGTTTATAATTTGATATGGAAAATTATACTAGAAACGAGAAAATTGACATGTTGCCAATTTACGGAGAAGCAAAAAGAATGCAACTGATGCAGCTCGAATTTATGCTCAGAGATTCCCTAATCGTCGCCATCCCACTCGGTATTATTTTTCAAAACTGGAAAGGAAAATGCGAAATGAACCAGAAGAAAATGCCAATAACTTCATCGTCAGTGAAGAAAAAGAAGTAGACGTGTTGGCCTATGTTGAAGTGAATTGTACGGCGTCAATTCAACAAATTGTTTTTGAGTGTGATATAAGTTATTCGTCCGTTTGGAGAATTCTTCACAAATATAATTATCGATCATTCAAGTACCAACTATACCAACATCTTTACGATAACGGCCACAACCGAAGATTAACTTATTGCAACTGGTTTTTGGCTAAATACAGAGAAGATGTACGTTTTCCATTTAAAATTATTTATTCAGATGAAACTCGATTCACCAACTTGGGTCTGTTCAATCGGAATAATAAAAGGTACTGGTCCAAACAAATTTCATCTGATGCAAGAAGGAAATTTTCAAGGGCAATTTGGTTCCAATTGCTGGATGGGTATTATCGGAGGAAAACTTTTGTGGCCAATCATTTTCGACGGACAACTTACTGCGGAAAGATATCTACAGTTCTTTAGAAATCAAATTAATGATTTCATTGAAGATTTGCCACTAGCTAACCAAGTTAATATCTATTTTCAACAAGATGGAGCACCACCTCACAAATATCAAGTCGTAAGAGAACATCTGAATGACACCTTCTCAGAAAAGTGGATTGGCACTTATGGACCTATTCAGTGGCCTGCGAGGTACATTCTTAAGTTGTCATATTTTTTAATAATGTATTATTTCTTTTTCATATTCTAGGTCACCAGATCTTACTCCGGTAGATTTTTCTCTCTGGGGACCAATTGAAAATCAGGTGTATAACACAGCATCAGCTACTCCTGAGGAACTGGAGTATAAAGTAAGGGTGCCATTCCAAACATCACTGCGGAACATCTAATCAATGTGGTGCGCGCAACAGTTGAAAAAGTTGAACTTTGCCGTAATCAAGGAGGAGAACATTTTGAAAATTTAGAACCGTAATGGACTAATTTACGACTTTTGAATAATTCCTTGAACGACTGTGAAGTCATAAGCCTCAACGTCGTATTTTTCCCACGTTACCTGATCAAGAATGAAACGATTTACACGATCCATGGCATTCTAGATCGAAAAATAAAAATTGGAATAAAAATTACTTTATTTGTCAAATATTGACAAGTGAGGTGTTGTTGGATTTAGAATGTCATTCTCGGTCGAAATAAGTAAAAATATATAGGATGTCCTATTCAAAAATCGAAAGTTGGGGTCATATCCGGTCAAATCGGAAGTACGGCAAGGCGAGTAAATATGTCAAAAAAAGTAAATTGAACTATAATACACAACCTCCGAATTTCGTTTTTCAATCTTCAATAATAAAAAAGTTATAGGGGTGAGCCAACTTGAAGAATCACCCAAAAAAAATTAAGTACTTAGTCGCTACGCTTTTTTCAGACACCCTGTATACATATTTTTTTTGTCATTCGTAAAATAAAGAAATTAAGTGGACGGAGTTTTGCTCCTCACTGTGTATAATTAGGAGTCCTGACTGACTCACTTTGTATCGTTAATTTTGAAGTCAGGGTCATAAAAATTGGTACAAATAAAGAGATACGTGTTACAGTTTTTTTGGAAATTCAATCCCTAAAGCGATGCAATGGGGGTGAAAGTTTCCATGGGGGTTCCGTTAGTTTTGAGTCATGGAAATTGGTATTTGGGGTAATGAGGGTTGAAAGTTTGTATAGGAGTACTGTTCGTTTTCAGGTTAGGGACACAAAAATTATTATTTGAGGTTTTTGTTACGGATTGAATAATACGTATTTCAGTAATTTATGAAATTAACCTCCAAAGGGGTGAAAGTTTGTATGAGCGTTTCCGTTATTTTTGAAGTTGAAGTCATAGAAATTGGTATTTGGGGTCTTCTTTTCAAATATAAAAACACGTATTTCAGGGTTTTTGGAAATTCAACCCCAATGGGGGTACTGTTAGTTTTGAAGTTAGATTCATGGAAACTGGTGTTTGGGATAACGGGATAATGGGAAAAAGGATAACGGAACAATGGGATAACGTGAAGCAGGCAAAGCCACAGACATAAGCTTGATGGAACAACACAAAGAAAAACACCGGAAAAAATTAAACAAATTGCTGTTTCCAGCTAGTACAATATACTATTCCAAGCGGAAAGAAGATGATTAATGTGTTGCGATTTTAACTGTCAGATTCATAAACGAAACTGTTCAGTGGAAATCTGCAATGAGATTTTCATAGTCATTCCTAATCTTGACGAGCAGTAGTACCTTCCCTCAAATCTTACTCGAAAGTACATCGGATTGAAAATATTCCCGGGATATTTGCTGATGTCTGGTATCCTATCTCGCACGAACACATGATAAACCACTCGAATGTGACACAGCTACCTCCTGCAGAGATATGGGTGGAGTACACGCCCGGCGATGAAGATGCGCTCTCTGGGGCGTGCGATAGTTCAAATCGTGACCTGCGAGTAGTACCCCAGAAAAACCACTAGACTGTACCCATCGTAACGTGCAGATCCGTTATGCTAGAAGTATACAGGTGCGGTGCGATTACCACACAGAGGGGTATATTCAGCATTCAATTATTTTCGCAAAATATCAAACGAAAAATAGGGTCAATGGAACATATCGCACCTATCTTCCATAGCCACGTTGGGGACATTAAATCGAAGAGAGTGGAAAACGAACAGAAAGCTTGATCAGCAGGAATATCAGGTACAACTGAAGATATAGAACGTGAGCTGAAATATACTGATCTGGAACGTACATGTTAAAACACTTCCGTATTTCAAGCATTATCCATTCATTATTTTATTCGTTCATCTGTTCATTGGTTCATTTGTTCATTGGTTCATTCGTTCATTTTCTCATTCGTTCATTAGTTCATTAGTTCATTAGTTCATTAGTTCATTCGTTCATTCGTTCATACGTTCATCCGATCATTCGTTCATTCGTTCATTCGTTTATTCGTTTATTCGTTTATTCGTTTATTCGTTCATTCCGTTCATTAGTTCATTAGTTCATTAGTTCATTCGTTCATTCGTTCATTCGTTCATTCGTTCATTCGTTCATTCGTTCATTCGTTCATTCGTTCATTCGTTCATTCGTCCATTCGTTCATTCGTTCATTCGTTCATTCGTTCATTCGTTCATTCGTTCATTCGTTCATTCGTTCATTCGTTCATTCGTTCATTCGTTCATTCGTTCATTCGTTCATTCGTTCATTCGTTCATTCGTTCATTCGTTCATTCGTTCATTCGTTCATTCGTTCATTCGTTCATTCGTTCATTCGTTCATTCGTTCATTCGTTCATTCGTTCATTCGTCCATTCATACATCCGTCCATTCCTCCATTCCTCCGTTCCTCCATTCCTCCATTCTTATTCTTATTTTGAATCTGCATAATGTTAACAATTTTATATTTTCGTTTCATTGTTTTTTTTTCAAAGTTTTTATTATTGTCAATTTTGTATATAATCTTTGACTTGAATGAGGTGAATATGAGGTTGGTCAACAAATCTTTTTTATTTCGCTAAAATATGTATAAAAAACATTTTCTCACTTTATATCAGCTTCTGATTTATGGTTTCCTAGTCTTCAGAAATTTTCTGGAAGCCAATATGTGAAATAAAGTTATAATACCGATTCCCATAATTTTTGAGAATTTCATATCATTCATTTTTCCATTTCTGTCATAGATAACAACATTTTCCACCTTCTGGAAAAAGTCCTTCCCTAAGAAATAAAAGGTGTTCCTCTCTCCATAGTAGGGATACATGATGTTCAGAAATATTTCAATACAAATCAAAGAGCCAAATTTGCAAAAAATTATTCTTATTACGAACATCATTAATAGAAGACATAGTTGATCTATGAAAAAAAAAAGTAATATATCTTCAGAAAAAACGTACTGAATGAAACAATTGCCATATTTTCGAAATAGTTAAACCTGAAATTTCTGCAAAAATTTTTTTTTAATTGATTGAACTCACAACAATAACAAAAGTCGAAATTACTAAAAACATTGTTTTTTACCGAAATGGGTCTCAATGACTCCATTCCTCCATTCCTCCATTCTTCCATTCCTCCATTCCTCCATTCCTCCATTCCTCCTTTCCATTCCTCCATTCTCCATTCTCCATTCTCCTTCCATTCCTCCATTCCTCCATTCCTCCATTCCTCCATTCCTCCATTCTCCATTCCTCCATTCCTCCATTCCTCCATTCCTCCATTCCTCCATTCCTCCATTCCTCCATTCTCCATTCCTCCATTCCTCCATTCCTCCATTCCTCCATTCCTTCCATTCCTCCATTCCTCCATTCCTCCATTCCTCCATTCCTCCATTCCTCCATTCCTCCATTCCTCCATTCCTCCATTCCTCCATTCTCCATTCCTCCATTCCTCCATTCCTCCATTCCTCCTCCATTCCTCCATTCCTCCATTCCTCTATTCCTCCATTCCTCCATTCCTCCATTCCTCCATTCCTCCATTCCTCCATTCCTCCATTCCTCCATTCCTCCATTCCTCCATTCCTCCATTCCTCCATTCCTCCATTCCTCCATTCCTCCATTCCTCCATTCCTCCATTCCTCCATTCCTCCATTCCTCCATTCCTCCATTCCTCCATTCCTCCATTCCTCCATTCCTCCATTCCTCCATTCCTCCATTCCTCCATTCCTCCATTCCTCCATTCCTCCATTCCTCCATTCCTCCATTCCTCCATTCCTCCATTCCTCCATTCCTCCATTCCTCCATTCCTCCATTCCTCCATTCCTCCATTCCTCCATTCCTCCATTCCTCCATTCCTCCATTCCTCCCCATTCCTCCATTCCTCCATTCCTCCATTCCTCCATTCCTCCATTCCTCCATTCCTCCATTCCTCCATTCCTCCATTCCTCCATTCCTCCATTCCTCCATTCCTCCATTCCTCCATTCCTCCATTCCTCCCTTCCTCCATTCCTCCATTCCTCCATTCCTCCATTCCTCCATTCCTCCATTCCTCCATTCCTCCATTCCTCCATTCCTCCATTCCTCCATTCCTCCATTCCTCCATTCCTCCATCCCTCCATTCCTCCATTCCTCCATTCCTCCATCCCTCCATTCCTCCATTCCTCCATTCCTCCATACCTCCATTTCTCATTCCTCCATTCTCATTCTCCTTCCATTCGTCCATTCTCCATTCGTCCATCGTCCATTCGTCCATGCGTCCATTCGTCCATTCGTCCATTCGTCCATTCGTCCGTTCGTCCATTCGTCCATTCGTCCATTCGTCCATTCGTCCATTCGTCCATTCGTCCATTCGTCCATTCGTCCATTCGTCCATTCGTCCATTCGTCCATTCATCCATTCATCCATTCATCCATTCATCCATTCATCCATTCATCCATTCATCCATTCATCCATTCATCCATTCATCCATTCATCCATCCATTCATGCATTCGTAATTGCTCCTCCTTATGAATGAATCTCAGATAAGTTCGAAGATGGGCCAAATCGGTCCCAAACTTTCAAAATGGCGGCTGTTGAAAGATTGAAAAAAAAATCTCGATATCTCATTTTCTCACCAATATCGGCAAACTATAAATATTTTGATAGAGTTTCATGAGTTCCACAACTTTTATTCGGAAAGTATTTCTCTAAAATGTAGAAAACGCCGAAGAAAGTACTAAAACTGTGCTTAACCTTGTTCGTGTAGTGATAGTTATATAGGTGAAACGCCAAGACTATTAGAAGTGCGCCAAAGTGAACATCTGAGTTACAGTAGAAATCGACAAATAACCGGATCAAAAATTGCAGAACATATCATCACATCCAATGGCGATCATACGATTGAATGGAATAGGCGAAAATCTTGATGAAAGAACCACATCAAGAGAGGAGAAAATTGAAAGAAATCTTTCCAATAACAACTACTTCTCAACAAATTCTGTTGAAATGGACCATACATGGTTACTTCTACTTAGAGAAGAAGTGAGAAATGGCATAATGCTAATAAACTGATCTGAACAATACCCCCATATAACAGATGAGCAATACGTCACTTTCAAAAAATGTTTGGCAGATCTCAATTGACATCCGTCATTTGAAAAAGCTACAAAGACTCTGCAAGAGAAAAAACCAAATTATTCAAACTATCAAAGGAGATTCAGGAGAAAATGGGCGTAAATAATATGTAAATCGTAAATCACATGTAGATAATCATAAGTAACAATTTAGTTGAAAGCTCCAAATTTCGACAAATTCATTGCTTACGATGTTTTGTCAAAAACCCATCGATATATCCACTGATTTAATATGCATTAATTGCTAATGAAACTCCCCATTTCAGAAAAACCAATCTACACGATGACGAAATAACAATTTCTAATGAATTAGGAGATGTCATTGTAATAAAGTGTGCCGTAAAGGTTCACGGGAAGACCTGCATGACCCTTGAATTCACTTTACAACTGCACGTACAATCTTTGTAATCAGACGTCAAACGTATAATGTTTTAGGTACACAACATCAATTCTGTGAGCTTCCGCATTGCTTGGGAGACTTATACGTGAAGAGTGGTGTGTGGATAATGAAATATGACAATCAAATAAATGCAATTGATGAGAAAAAAAAATGGAAATTAGAAAAATAATTCCATGGAATCAAATGTGTTTTTTCATATTGATCTTGTGATTGTGAATATGGAATATTCAAGCCATCTCGTAAAATTCAAATTATTAAAAACAAAAACAAAAAACCCGACTGCACTACTCAGTAGCGTCTTTTGGTGCTGACTGTACCCACTTTCTGGACAAATTTCAATCAGGGATTCGACAGGGGTAGGCACAGATATAAGGGGGTTTCTAGGCATCGAAAGAGTTTGCTGAAATTTTAGTATGTTACAACTAAAGTTCAGGGTGTTACCAAATAAGTGCGAAAGTTTTCAGGAGGTGATTCCTTGTCGAAATATAAAAGGGGTCTTTCATGTAAACAAAAGTTCTCATGCCTTTCCTCAAAAAGTTACACGTTTCCAAAAATGAGAAAAAAAATTGTTTTTTTTCTTGAAATTGCTGAAGAGTGGAAGAAATTACATTTTGTGAGTATATTCTACCAATAAAAAGGCTACCTATGAATATTTTTTTAATTTTGTTGTGATCTTTCAAAGGGGTGAAACATGCAACCCCTATTCCATTTATTACCAGAACATTTTAACGAAACAAAATTTCTCAATTAAGAAATATGTGTTGAAAAGAACGATTCATTGCAACACTTTTTTAACTCCTGTGTTGTGTCCGTGAAAGCAATAAATTCCTGATAATTTTTTTTTTCCATATTAGTAACAAATGACTTTTGAAAACTCAATTTGTAATATTTAATATGTACATATACGAAAGTATTTGTTATATTCTTACCATGTGACCTTTTATACAAAAATGTAAATGTCTTAAGTATAAGATGATGAAAAGGGAAACATTCTCAATTAAATATTGATAGAAAGTTTATCTTTCAGTCGCAGATGATTCCACATCTGATTTTATGAACATCCTGTTTATATTTTCAACAAATCAATCTATCATACCCCATGACAGGTTTTAATGTCAGAAAACACTAATTTCAAAGTGTCTCTCCAAAAGAAATGATTCTAACTTTTTCCATCTTTGCAAAGTGACATTCCTTCCGGTCTTCCTGATGATCGTGGAAGCGTGAAATATATTTTCGTCGACAAAAATGTATTGAAGACCTAGTGAATGCGATGTCTCTCCTGCGTCAATGTTACGAATGATTTCTGGTGAGTACTCTCTTTTGGAAAACATTCTTCTTTGCCTCATTCATCTTTATGAGTTCTTAATTAAGACTGGAATAGAAAATCAAATTACTATCTGAATGAAAATGCAAATTTTCAATTTTAGATTTTTTCTTTTGAGTTAGGGCCTTTTCAGAATATCTATCAGATGTAGTCCAATGTCCAGCGTGGCTTTAGCCAAGGAAGTAGTTGTTTTCTGTTAGACATTCATAAAAAATAACTTCATTTTAATTGTGGATTTTTCAATTCACAGAAAAATCTTTCTATCAAAATTTAATAGAGAATGTTTCCTTTTTCAACATGAATACCCCACAAGAGGTTATCTTGACGATGGAAGATAGTGACTAAAAATTATCTTCCAGTCGCAGATGATTCCACATCTGATTTTATGAACATCCTGTTTATATTTTCAACAAATCAATCTATAAGATGATGTTAATAACTTTTAATACACATACCAGAAATGTATGAACTTTGTCGACAAAATGTAAAATTTTAGACAATAAAGCTTATCTAGAATCTAGAAATACAACATTGGGCATGAACGGGTCTTCTGTAAATGGAATCAGGAAAATCTTGTAGGTGGCTGTCACGTTTTGTTTGCACAACTTGTGACTCCAATCGTAGTATTTTAAAATTTATTGCTTGTTTTAACTTTTAATGTAGGCATATACCAGTACCATGTTTTGTTTTAATAGGATATCAAATTAAAAATACAAACAAAACAAAATTATGTGAATTACAACGAAGAAAAAGGCAACAAGATCAAACGGAACGGAGTTATAGAAACTGCTCGAAATGACCACCTCCAACCATTAGACAGGAATCAAGTCTTCGTCTCATAGATTGGCGCAAACGTTGAAATATTCTTGGTGTGCTTTGGATTGTCGTGCAGGCTGCAATGATGCGATTCCTTAAATTATTCACACATTCAATGGGGATAATATGAACCGAGGACTTCAGGTGACCCCAGATGCAAAAGTCCAAAGGGATCAAGTGTGGAGATCTGGGAGGCCAAGTTTGAGGTCCTGCTTTGCCTTTCCAACGATTTGGATACACGTTGCCCGAGTACTGACGAGCAGTTATGCTGAAATCGACAGTAAAATGGAAAGCTGCACCTGGAGAAAATTTGTATAGGTTGCACCAGTTAGCCTTTACGGTAGAAAATACGGTCCAATAATATTTTCGCCAATTATTCCGACCCACACGTTAAGTGTAAATTCATATTGATACCGACCTTCTTGAATTGCATGAGGGTTGTCTTCGGCCCATAGATGATTGTTATGGAAATTTGTAATCCCTTGCCTTGAAAATTTGGATTCGTCAGTGAATAATGCGTTTTCTAAAAACTAAGCATTTTGGATAATCATTTAAAGACTCTATTGACAAAAGTCTACTCGATGGGGAAAATCTCGCGGCAAAAGTGCCTGGACTCGTTGAATATGGTAAGGATACAATTGGTGATCCTTTAAAATTGTCCAGATCAGTTTATTGATAACATTAAGTGTGTTAGCAATTTATCTTGTACTCAATGCCGGACTATCTTCAATCATATTGACAAACTCCTCTACCAGTGCCACCGTTCTTCTTACTCGTTGGCGACCACAATCAGTTGTTCGTTTTTGAAAAATCCCTCTTTCACAGAACTTTGGTGAAGATGTGCAAAAATTGTGTGATGAGGTATCACGCGCTGAAGATACATCCCTGCATAGATCCGTTTAGCTTCCAAATAATTTCCATTGGCACGACCATACATAAAAAGCATATCGACCATTTCGGCGTCAGTGTAATTATTCATATTGGAGATTCAAAAGACACAATTGAACTTTCAACTACCACATAGAAATTAAAGCGACTCACTAGATTTTTTCGATTCTAAAATACTACGATTGAAGTCACAAGTTGTGCAAACAAAACGTAATAGCCACCTACTAGATTTTTTCGATTCCATTTACAGAAGATCCGTTGATGTACAATGTTGAATTTAATTTTTTTATTAGGAAACTATTGCTTTTTCGGACACAACACAAAGGTTAAAGAAGTTTTGCAATGAATGGTTCTTTGCTTTTGAATCGAGAAATTTTGAAAAGGGAAACATTCTCAATTAAATATTGAATAAAAAGATTTTTCTGACAGTACGATATGAGCACTGTTGTTAGTGTTCAGAGATGTAATTGTGTCCTCCTCCAGCCTTATTACCTGAAGCTCGGTGGAGTGAGCACGTCTGAAACCAAATTGTTTGTTAGGTAGGACATTTCTATCCTCCACTTCTTCGTCAAGCCTTTGCAGGACGATTTCCTCAGCCAAGTTAGCCGAACTGCAAAGCAGACTGATCGGTCGGGTTCTGTCCCTGTTCAGGAATCATAACCACAACGGCATGCTCCCACCTCCGAGGGAATCTCTCAAGGCGCAAAGTATTATTGATGATATTCAACAATGATTGTACCTGGTTATCCGGGAAATACTCAATCATACGATTAGTAATCCCGTCATAACCAGGTGCTTTTCAAGCGTCGAGTCCCTCAATATAGGCCTTAAGTTCATCCAACGTAGCTGGACGAATGTCGTCGTGATTGGGTTCCCTAAGGGTGCGGTGGACTCGATCTTCCAACCAAAGCTCACGATCCAAATCATCGTCTCGATGCCGCTTCAATCTAAATCGTCTCTCCATCGAGTCTGCGAACGATTGAGTACAGAGGGTCGTAGCACAGTCCACAGTGAATATGGTCTTTTCAGATTTTAAATTTTGGTGAATTTCCCAAAGTTGATCACAGTTTTGAGCAAACAGATATGCTTGAAATGAAGTGACAAACCACAATAGAAAAATGGAAGCAATTGTAATGAGGAAAAATGGTAGTGGTATTTTCTTGAAGCCCTATCGCAAAGGTCTAGAACTATTTTCGAAACCATATAATCCAAAAAAACTAATTAATGCCCTGCCTCTCAAACCTCTCACTGACGTCGAACTCCAAATTCCATAATTTCGGAGTGTTTTCATTCGTGATAGTTTACCCAGATCAGAATCACGTAATCGTGAAACAGCAGTTATCAATTTGGATGGAATCAATCGTCGAAGAACACATTGGGTGGTATACCGAAAAATTCGGAAATATGTTTCATATCTTGATAGTTTCGGAGATCTATCCCCACCAGGAGAATTGGTTCAATACTTCAGAAGTGGTCCAAATGCAATTGAAAAAATTATATATTACTATAAACGTCAACAGAAATACAATACAGTTGTGTGTGGCCATCTTTGCTTGAAGTTTCTCCCCCAATCATCAACAAAATGAAATGGATATCACACCGAAGAAGGACAGAGAGACCAATAAGAGAATGGGGCATCCCCCCATAGAATATTCAAGGTTGAGAAGTCTAAGAAAGATGAGTCGAAGTCAACTTGCAGATAATCCCAACGAAGTAGTAATTTCTTGTGCATCGCATGAAATTGCTTCAGTTTGGGAAAGGCTCCCTGAACACCTTCAGAATGATACAGATATTTCGAAATATCAATATTGGTACTAACATAACTCTGACAATGGAAGTGTTAACACATCAATCAATGATGTTTATGATGGGCCAATACCCAGGATAATATTCTGCTGTTATTGCAACATTGAGGATTGTAATGTCGGTGCCAATAAAAATGATATAGAATTCAAAAATTCAACTCCAAGGAAGCAAAAAGAAGTGTTGTCAACAACAGTAAATTGGTGTGAAATGTTATAGATGCCATCGGTCATGTCGCGGTAGTTTGAGCTACAAGCTGTCGGAAACAGTGTTCTGGTGCATATTTTCATTTTACTTATTATTATTATCATTATAAACAATAAGTGCAGAGGCATAGCCTATTATAGTACAGTTTACAAATTCAGGATGTATGTTGAAACGAAAGCAACAAGTCTATAAATGTCAAAGGCAACACGAATCAAGTGTTGATTTGAATGTAGATAAAGTTGGTGGACACACTACTTCCATTGAGAGTTTGTTCCAGTATTCGAAGGCTCAATTCGATATGAAATACATTATATGGAATGTACGGAATTGTCCAGTGAGAACAACATGCCAGCGGTATAAACTAGAAACAAAACTGGTCCTAGAACAGAACCTTGTGGAATACCACTGCTGGCTTGTTGCGGTACCGATACGTCTTTTTCGACTTCCACTTGGAATGTTTTTCTGCTCAAAAAGTTACCAATCCACTGTATTAATTTGCCGTCAATACCTACGCCTTCGAGTTTGAGTAGAAGTCTTCTGTGGGGGACTTTGTCGAAGGCTTTACTAAAGTCTAGGTAGATGATGTCAGTTGGACTTCCAGAGATGAGGGCCAATGTCCAGGAGTCAGTGGAGATAAGTAGGTTGGAGAAAACTGATATTGTTATTAATGAGAAATGGTAATATATTGTTAACAATCAGCCTCTCTAGTTATCTACACAGTATACTGGTGTGAAAAATCCACGATAAAAAATTAAGTTATTTTTTGTGAATGTCTAACAGAAAACAACTACTTCCCCGGCTAAAGCCACGCTGGACATTGAACTACATCTGATAGATATTCTAATTTTGTTTCGTTAAAAAGTTCTGGTAAAAAATAGGGGTGGCATGTTTTACCCCTTTAAAAGATCACAACAAAATTAAAAGAATATTCATAGATAGCTTTTCATTGGTAGAATATGCCAACAGAATGCCATTACTCCAACTCTTCAACAATTTCAAGAAAAAAAAAGTTTCATTTTTCTCATTTTTAGAAGCGTGTAATTTTCGAAGGAAAGGCCTAAGAGCTTTTGTTTACATGAAAGACACCCTTTAATTTTCGACAAGGAATCACTCCCTGAAAACTTTCGCACTTATTTGGTAACACCCTGTATATTAGATAATTCTACGCGACCACGATTGCAATTGCATTAGTTGATACATGGTGTAATCAAAACGTTTGATTTCTTGTCATTTAATAAGCGATTTTAATATAATAACTTGTAATGCGATTATCAAGATCATAATGCAAAATTGACATCTATGTACGAATGCCTTAGTGCCACCATATTAAGAAATTCAATTCACCCCTATTTAGGGGTAGTTTGTACTTGTGATTTTTCTCTCTCTGCTGATCGAGGATTTCCTGCTGAGATATTCCATTGAATCGCTGAAATGTAGATTGCACAAAACATATTTTTTGTGTCACCATCAGAAATTCAAATCAATCCCCTTAGTTTACACCTGCGATTTTTCGAGAAACTTTGTTGACCGAGAAATGGAAAGTTTCGATTACACCCTTTATCAAGTATTGCAATTGCTATCGTGGTTGCGTAGGAATAATCTAATATACCTTAGGTGTAACATAGTAAAATTTCAGCAAATTCTATCGATGCCTAGAAACCCCCTCATATATGTGCCTAGTCCTTTCAAGAGGTTATTATCGTAATTGAATTTCTACTGAAGGAATTCAAACACTCCCCCATTGATACTTGCACCAGGAATATATATGGACAAACTCCTCAAGGCTACTTCTCCAACGCGGAGAAGACAATTTGACCCACACTTCTCACATTTCCTCTACAGCGTCAACCCATCTTCATCCGAAGACAATACCCGGCCGCTCCTCTACTTTCGAAAAACTTAAATTGCGCCACTCCCTTGCAGTTGACGCCTTCCATGCTATTTCAAATTGTTCATTATTTATTGAAACTATTTGAACGTTCTGCATGATGAAAAGAAAATTACCACTATTCACGACGACATTGAGATGTAACTGCAATCTTATGATAATTTGGCGCTAGGGGCGTGGGATAAGTCTAATACTTGCCATTAGGATGAAAAATGTTATCATGTTGCATCGATCGATTAAGGTGATATAAATGTGTTCTCCTTACAGTTTCCATTAAAAATATGTTGCCGATATTCCGCAACTACGCTCACTATATATATTTTTTGCGCTCTTGTAGCATGTCCTATGTGCAAAGCGCTAAAAATAAAATAATTAATAAAAAACCTTTTTGAAGACAAGCTTTCATTCAAATGTGCTAAAAAGTTAAAAATAATTACTTCGGATGTCTGTTATTCCGTGAATTATAGATTGAAGAGTTTGTCGCGCAAAGTTTTCCATTCGAATACAAAAGCGACAAGCTTTTCAATCCATAACTCACGTAATAGCCCACGTCACACATCCAAAGCAATTTTTTTTTAATTTTTAGGGCACATGAATAAAAACTTGTCTTTAAAAAGGTTTTTGAATAAAAAAAATTGTGCTTTTTAGTAAGTACGCATGCATTTTTGTTGAAGTTTCGTTATTATGAGGCCTTTTCTCTATCCACGGATACAATACAAGATTCAGAACTGACTTCCATATTCAACAAGTCACATTAACACATACCCAAAATTCTGTTTTTTTCAAGGGACTTGATAGCTATCTGCCAGGAGAGATCAAACGTTTAACATCTTTAACATCCATCAAGACAAAGTTAAAATCATATATTCTCAATCAGTAGCCACTTCCTCATTTTGTTTGTTTCGATTAAATATTTAGTTAGGACAGGTTTACAAATGTTCTAGTATGTTCAAAGTATTTTGTGTATTCATTAAATATTTTTTAGAATTTGTATGGGCGTATAGATGTATGGTATGCAAATAGGTGTAGTAGTTGTGTATATGTATGTGTATATGTGTTGTATATATATATTTTTATTTTTTAAACTTAATCTATATTAACCTAGAAGCATATCGTTTTCATTGTAATCATTGCAATGACTTGAAAATGTAAGTTAGTAAATGGGCCAAATTAAGGATTTATATATAAGGAGGGCCACAATTTCTACAAGTATCCGGATTTCAACGATTGTCAACGATAGGCAATATTGTCAACGATAGGCAATATGGCTTCCGCCATCAGAGATCAACTGGTGACCTGCTCGCTTACGTCTCACATATATGGCAGCTATCTATTGAAAAGTATGGAGAAACTTTAGCTGTGGCATTAGATATCTCCAAGGCGTTCGATCGAGTTCGGCACCAGGGACTCCTCGCCAAGCTTCCGTCTTATGGCTTGCCCCCTCCGCTGTGTTCTCTGCTTGCTAGTTTTCTCTCAAACAGGTCTCTCCATGTAGTGGTCGATGGAGTTTCATCTGACACTCTACTCATAAATGCTGGTGTTCCGCAAGGATCTATTCTCGCACCAACACTATTTCTACTTCACATCAACGACCTGTTGAAAGCAACTTCATGTCCAGTACACAGCTTTGCCGATGATAGTACCCTCCATACCGCTTTCTCTTCCAGGGCCCCCATATCAGCCCGTGAAACCAGAAATGAACGAGGAAGAAATGTTAATAATATAAATATGGACTTAGCAACAATTCTCGAGTGGGGATCTAATAACTTGGTGGAATTCAATGCAAACAAAACACAAGCATGTATTTTCTCTAAAAAAGCCGATCTCACTGTGCCTAACATAACTTTGTCAGGAGTAACCATACCACTGAAGTCATCCATATCGATGCTTGGTATTACTATCAGCAATAACCTTTCCTGGGAAAATCACGTGAGGTCCATTGCCAAAGTGCATCCCAAAAACTTGGTTTTTTGTTTCGTGCCAAGAGCTATTTTACCCCCACTCAGCTGCTTATGATCTATAAGGCACAGATCCGACCTGTCCTGGAATACTGTTCCCATATTTGGAGCGCGGCACCTAAACATATCCTGAGGCTATTGGATTCTGTCCAAAAAGGGCAATTCGTCTCGTCGGTGATACCTCGCTTACAAACTCGCTCACTTGTCTGGAACACCGTAGAAAAGTTGGCGATTTGTCTCTTTTTTATAGATATTTCCATGGGCGATGCTCTTCTGAAATATCAACAATCGTTCCTGCTTTGGCAGTCTCTTCGAGACTAACCCGTCAAGTTCAGTCATCACACCCCTTCGTGGTCACTTTGGAGACCTGCAGAACATCACTTTCCAAAGACTCGTTCATCCAACGAACAGCGAGGCTTTGGAACTCATTGCCTAGGGAGGTGTTCCCCGAGGCATACAACCTCCAGAAATTTAAGAAGAACACCAACTCCTACCTTCTTTTCCTTGGTTCCCACGATGTTTTCTGAACATTACAGGATATCCCTTTTCGTGGGAACCAGAACATAAAAAAAAAAAATTTCAAATTGTTTGGAAACCAACGCTGGTCATTTTGTTATTTAACATTTTTAATAGTTTAGTAAATTTTGTTTTGCTTTTCGATAGAGTTTCAATCACGTGACATATCTGAAAATAACAGTTTCCAGTGCATTCAGATAAAAGCTTCTGTCCTAATAGTTGTTCCATTTTTTTTTATAATCGAAACCAAACTTGCATGAAAGCTTCTATGGTGGAAATGAATTTGCGTTCTCATGTAATTTATCAAACAACGAGATTATCGCAAAATTGATTTTCTCACGTATCAGATAAATTTCAGTGATGGATAAGGCGATATACATTTACACATGTTTTGAAAGTACCGAGCAAGCTGAAATACTCACTGCCCTATATAGACCATAATTATTACTACACACGTTACAGTGTATACGCATTCGACCTTGCCAGTAGGCATCGTTACCTTCGTATTCAGCCAACATTTTTCCGCTATTATAATGAAACTATCGGTAGCCTTGGTTCGTTCATTTCATTTTCTTGGGGAACAATGAAAAATGCACAGGAAGAGGAATTCGATAAAAGGGTATAATATTTGTGTCATCGTATATAATTCGTAGAGATTCTAACAAACACCTGCTTATTGTTTGTGAATAATAAGTTCAGCATTACGACCATCAGTAGTTTATCAGTGTTATACAAATTGATGAACATTTATGTAAAATTGGGATGGTGTAGGAGATCAGAAAACGTTCTTAATTGATGAATAACATGAATCTATTAGGAATTGGAGGGCATCACTGTATCTTAGGAGCTGCATGACCTGGTGGGATGGTCTAGCAACTGCACATGGTGGTGAAACTGAGGAGCAGCTCAAAATAGCCTGGCTCTCCAGGTTGGAGGTTAGGGTCGGGGTAGAAACGAAGTCTCAAGAAGAAATTGCCGGAGTGATCACACGATGACGACCGCACATAGAAAAATGGTGCAGCAAACTAGATGACATCAGCCTGGAATTAAGGGTCGAGCTATACTATCTTTCATTACACCTCCATCAGTGAAATCTCTGAAAAATTTTGCTTGAAGAATTTATATGAATTAAGTGATAAAAATAAGAACGTGCATCTTCCTAAAAATTCCCAACTCATTTCTATCGATGTTCCAAATCTTTTTCCGGGCATACCACCAGATAAAACCATTATACTAGTTGGTAACCTATTGGATAAAAACAGGGCCGATCCTAGCAGGTGTGCAGCGCGTGCACCGCACGCGGGCGGCCAAACTAAGGGGCGGCCGCGAGGCGGCCGCAGGCCGCATTCAGTTATAACAATCAGCTATTTTTTGAAAGAAGAAAAATGAAACGTTAGTGCTCAGTTGTGTTGTGTGTTGGTCTATTGTCCATTAGTATCTTCTCCTACTCTCTTCTACACACATTCTTCATTTGAGAGCAAAATTCATGGCAGAGCCGGCAATGCAGCATAAAAAATTGAAGTTTCTATAAAAAAAAAAACCAAGGGCCATATTTTTGACACGACTAAGTATGTTTGGTTCCTGTGTGCGGCGCGGCGGCTTATTTATGTACGTATAGTCTTTACGATGTCAGTTGGAACGGCGAAAAAAATTTTAAAGGAGGTACCTACCAGCGGCGAAACCTTTGAAAAAAACGTGCTGCTGTTCGCCGGGCGGCTTTTTTCAAAGGTTTCGCCGCTGCGGCCTCCTTTGAATTTTTTTTCGCCGTGCCAACTTACTTGTAAAGGCTATATATCACAGTGGGCACGCGGCTCGCAGGTCATTGGTCAGAAGAAACTTTATTTTAGCGGTTTTCTTTATAGATAAGAAATGGATTGAAAAATCGAATTAAACGGTTTTCTTCACATAAAGGATTCAATATAAAATTGAACCAGAGAATGGTAGATCTCAGGTGAAAAACAACTACTTTCCTGGCAAATACCACGCAGAACGTTGAATGATATTCACCTGAAAATCCATGCATACTTCCATATAATATCAATGGACATTGAATGCAAATGTTTCTTTCTGATAAGCTCGATTATGTTTAATTTATGTCGTGTTCACCTAACAATCCGCATACCGGTTTCAGGCTTCTTGGCCTCATCAGTACGGAGTAGCCTTTGGCTGGTTGACTACTCCGTACTGAAACCTATGCGATTGCTTAGTAACACGACATAAATAAACATAATCGAGCTTATCAAAAGAAACATTATCAATTCCATTGATATTACATGGAAGTATGCATGATTTTCAGTGAATATCATTCAACGTTCGCGTGTATTCAGAAAGTAATTTTTTCACCTGAAATCTACATTTTCTGGTTCAATTTTATATTGAATCCTTCATGTGAAGAAAAACGTTTAATTCGATTTTTTCTATTCATTCCACTTCACATGGCCCTTATCTTTCAAGAAATGGATTGTTTCGACAAAGTTAAAGGGATGCGACATCGGATTTTTTTTTGCTACTTCACCACTATATATAAACCATTTTCATTTCGAAATGTTCATTTAATTTTGAATCAACATACAATAAGACTGGTCATAAACACAATCAAGTGCAAGTGTAAGTTAATATTGGAAATTAGTGAAAAGGTGTTGCTGTTGAGTATCGTTTAAATATTTAAATCAGAACTGTGGTAAGTACCGAAGCTCTTAACTAGATTTATGAACGAATGAAATGTTGTACAGGGTGTTTTCTAATTAGATAAAAAAAGTGGTCATATTTTTAAACTAATTTTGTCGCGATGATTCGTTTTGAAAATAAGTACAGAATGTTTGAAAATTCAACATTTATTTTCAATTCTTTCAAAATTCGTTAGCACAAAATACAATTTTCTTACAAAATTATAGGTTACCAACCGGGGGAGTTTATGAAAATTTTAATTTTTACCCAGATTTTGAAAGAGCGCTACGAATCATTATTTATTTTAAATAATTTGCTCTAACTTTTTCAACAGGAATGTTTTCCTAATTTTGCTCTAACAATAAGAATTTTTTTAACCTTACCTGTTTCTGTGGCTTCAGGAGGAAGAAGTTTCGGCAAATTAAAAATTATTAAAAATTATTTGAGAAATAATATGACACAAGAAAGGCTTTCAGATTTGGCCATCATCTCTATTGAATCCGAAATTTGTGAAAAAATTGATTTTACGGAAATTATTGATGAATTTGCCACTCAGAAAGCCAGGAAGGTTATTTTACAATTAGGTAATTATAATGATTAGGTACCTAGTCTGTAGACTGTAGAACAACTGATTTATATACTTTTCGTTGGTATACGCACTGAGTATGTCCAAAATCGTTGTGTGTGAAATAGACGTTATACAGGTAGATGAGTTTAAGAGTTTATAACGTCAACGTTAAATATTAGTCAAAATAAGAAAAAAATCTCTGGAGGGGCGGCACATCTGGTATTTGCACGCGGGCGGCCAATACCCTAGGATCGGCCCTGGATAAAAACCATGTTAATCCGATCATCAAAGATGAGATATTGGATTTACTCAACGAGGCGAGTGATTAAATGCGCTTTACTCACGTGTTTTCAATTTGATTTTTTCATTTTCGCAAAAATAAAAGAAATAATTTTGCAATCGTTGCATAAATAACTATTGTGTCATTGACTCGTCGAAAGAAAATTGCAACCAGCCTACTAAGAATACAAATCTGCGCTACCGTTGCTTGTGTTGCATTTATTTTCTACTCCATAGGAATAAGTCGCCACCGTTGCTGCGCTATGAGCAATGTGTATGATGGTTGTTCATTGGTATCCTAGGTAACACTTTTAATTACTTGTGATTAAAAGATTTTTAATCGCTAGTGATTGAAAGTACAACTTCTCTCACTAATTTGAGTTGAAATATGTCACATTTTAGAAAATGGAAAAACTAACTTGTGGTACTTGTTTCTACATAGGACAAACAGGCAAAACTTTCAAGGAACGCATATCTGAGCATAGAAAGAGTTTCATTAAGACCAAATCAAATTCAACTTCCGCTAATCATCTCCTTGTGGACCAATTTTTTGTGAAAATCGTAGTGAAGTGTTTTTAGTTCACTTCAATTATGGATTTTCATCAAGTATCGTCTCTTCAAAATTTCATTTTGAGGACAGTTGACATGGGAAATAAATTTAGAATTCCTTCAAAGTGATATTGAAGAATTGTTAATGGAATTACCACTTGCTGTTTCTGAAGTGATGTATTTTCAGCAAGATTCGGCTACGCCTCATAATACCCTCCAAATCATGAACTATTTAATGAGCGAGTAATTGCAACTAATGGTTCTGTAAGTTGGCCAGCCCGATCACCTGATCTCAGTATTTCAGACTTTTTCGTGTGGGGTTACGTGAAAAAACGAGTGTTTTATACATCGCCTCAAACACTTGAAATTTTATAAAATAGCATTCGTGAAGTGGTTGCTACCATAAATCTCTCTATGTTGCGAAATGTGATGCAAAACACAATTGATGGAGGCAGAAAATGTCAGGAACATTTAATTCCCTTCAACTAATCCTGGTATTATGGGTAGTTTTTTTTGTTGGAATGGATTATGAATTTTTGTTATCTGAAAATTTATGTTTTTAAATTCAGTTTCATTCAATTTTGTATCCACAGCATAGTTGATGAACAATATACCCCCATTTCCTCATAATTTTTTCGAAAAATGATCAATGTATTAGGAATTTTATCCATCCGATTTTCGATTCGAAATCAATAATGGATCATCATTAATGTCCATCAGATTGGTTGAAGTGGGTCCAATAAAAATGTTTCTGAAACATCAATGTACCAATGTTTCGTCTCAAAACTATGTGATCGTACTCACAAACGTCCCTAGAATCAAAGTAAAAATATTCAGGGCGGTTTCCGGTAAAACCGGAAGTGATGGGAGACTATGAAATATCGAAAAATATTCCAATAATCCAACACCCCTGCCAAATATGAATCCCATACCCTCGGAACTCTGGAGACCATGACTTGTCTAAAGAATGCGTTGACACCCGGTATATTCTATAGAGACATACTGTATAACACAATTGCACATACAGCGTCAATTATACCTCACAGAATCATTGATATTGAGAAGGAAGTTCCAATTTATTCAAGCATGACTAATTTGTTGTCACACCGTTTCATGCCTTGTTTAATATCCAAAAAGTAAATGACACTCGAGCTTTGTACATTATGCTATTGAATTGAATCTGCTGATTCTAGAATCCTACTGTTTTATTTTGCCATAATTCCAACGTAACACGTTGCTCATTCATCTCAGATTTTTGTTCACACTTTTGGTCCTGTGAAATTATTTTATTTTATTCGTTGTACCTACATACAAGTGAGTAATATAATAGGTAACTAGTCCGGAAAAAAACTTTTTTGCGAGTAGACAAGATTCCAAGACGTGCCATAGGCGGGTCCTGGAAGACTGCAACTTGAATAAAAACTTTTTAACAAAAAATTGACCTGACGAAAAAAGTTTTGAGTCTTAATTACTAAGCTCCAAAACTAATGTAAGTATAGTTTCACCATTTTCAATTGCAGAAGCTGTTTCTAACGGAACGAAAAATAATGTGTACTACTCGTAAACATTCTCCGTTGGCGAACGGCAAATCAAAAGAAGATCAAAAGAGCCGATAGTCAACGTGGGTGACCGCAAGCCAATGATAATGCTTGTGGGTGTGTCTAGACGTTGAGACTAATAAATCACCAGTTCCTATATTGTGTTGTGTTTTGATGGAAAATATGGCTTGTTTTCGACCATGGGAAAATAAAATTACGATGATTCGATTGCCTATTAATACATTACTTCCTCGTTTATGGCATATTTTTTCATTTTAAAATACTTTTAAATTTTATTTTTTTTTATGTTCTGTTTCCCACGAAAAGGGATATCCTGTAATGTTCAGAGAACATCGTGGAAACCAAGGGAAATAAGGTAGGAGTTGGTGTTCTTCTTAAATTTCTGGAGGTTGTATGCCTCGGGAAACACCTCCCTAGGCAATGAGTTCCAAAGCCTCGCTGTTCGTTGGATGAACGAGTCTTTGGAAAGTGATGTTCTGCAGGTCTCCAAAGTGACCACAAAGGGGTGTGATGACTGAACTTGACGGGTTAGTCTCGAAGAGACTGCCAAAGCAGGAACGGTTGTTGATATTTCAGAAGAGCATCGCCCATGAAAATATCTATAAAATAGAGATAAATCGCCAACTTTTTTACGGTGTTCCAGACAAGTGAGCGAGTTTGTAAGCGAGGCATCACCGACGAGACGAATTGCCCTTTTTTGGGCAGAATCCAATAGCTTCAGGATATGTTTAGGTGCCGCGCTCCAAATATGGGAACACTATTCCAGGACAGGTCGGATCTGTGCCTTGTAGATCATAAGCAGCTGAGTGGGGGTGAAATAGCTCTTGGCACGAAACAAAAAACCAAGTTTTTGGGATGCACTTTTGGCAATGGACCTCACGTGATTTTCCCAGGAGAGGTTATTGCGGATAGTAATACCAAGCATCGATATGGATGACTTCAGTGGTATGGTTACTCCTGACAAAGTTATGTTAGGCACAGTGAGATCGGCTTTTCTAGAGAAAAGACAAGCTTGTGTTTTGTTTTTATTGAATTCTACCAAGTTATTAGATCCCCACTCGAGAATTGTTGCTAAGTCCATATTTATATGATTAACATTTCTTCCTCGTTCATTTCTGGTTTCACGGGCTGATATAGGGGCCCTGGAAGAGAAAGCGGTATGGAGGGTACTATCATCGGCAAAGCTGTGTACTGGACATGAAGTTGCTTTCAACAGGTCGTTGATGTGAAGTAGAAATAGTGTTGGTGCAAGAATAGATCCTTGCGGAACACCAGCATTTATGAGTAGAGTGTCAGATGAAACTCCATCGACCATACATGTTTGAGAGAAAACTAGCAAGCAGAGAACACAGCTGAGGGGGCAAGCCATAAGACGGAAGCTTGGCGAGGAGTCCCTGGTGCCAAACTCGATCGAACGCCTTGGAGATATCTAATGCCACAGCTAAAGTTTCTCCATACTTTTCAATAGATAGCTGCCATATACAGTGCTAGTCAAAAGTCCCCTCCCCCCCTCGTATCTTTTGAACGGGTATACTTATAATAATGAAATTTGGAGGGTGGAAATAAACGGATGTAGGCTTCTCAACTGGTCATAACAGGTGACGCAATAGTCATACATGACGTCACAAGGCCACTGTGACCAATAATTTTAAATGGGACCCTATGGCAAGTGACAGCTCGTTTGAAAGGTATTGAAAATACCTATTCAGTCATACCAATTTTGTTTGGGTTTCGGCTGATTTTGATTGATAAATTGAAGAAATACGAAAATTATAGTTTCGCATTTAATTAATAAAGATTTTAAAGTACGCCTCTGGTTAATTGTCAAAAAGGTTGACGTTTTTGAAAATTTACCTAAGCTATTGTTTAACGAGACGTTTAAGTGTTTACATAGGCAAAATGGTACGTACTGTAGCCGACAAAGTAGCAGCTATCTTAATAATTGGTGAATGTAGAAACAATTTCCATCAGCGGAACGACTGTTTAATGAGAGGTACCCCGATCGCCCTATATCGAGGGTTTATTTGAGGGAGCTTCTTCGGAAGTTTGAAGCATCAGGTAGTGTTCAAGATGCCAAACGATCTGGTCGACCAACAATTAGTGATGACAAAAAAATTGACATAATTGGAGAAATGGTCGTAAACCCTACTTCTTCCACAGCCCAAGTTGCGTCTATCTGTGAAGTCAGTCAAAGGACAGTACATAGGGTGTTGGCTAAAAACAAATTTCATCCATACAAATTAAAAATTGTGCACCAACTTTCAGATGATGACCCCGACCGAAGACTAGAATTCTGTGAAACTATGTCCAATAAAATGAACCAACAACCAGGCTACATACAGACAATTTGTTTTAGTGACGAAAGTACTTTCTTTCTCAATGGAAATGTTAACACTCAAAATGTGAGGTATTGGAGTGACACAAATCCTCACATCTTTCGTGAAAACATACTCAATTTCCAGAAAAAGTAAATGTTTGGGCAGGTATTTTGGGAAACCACATAGTTGGGCCTCTTTTTCTCAATGCTAACTTAACCGGTGAATTGTATCTGGAGATGTTACAAAATGATATTGAGGCGTTAATTCTTGAAATTCTTGAAGATAATCCAGATGAATTCGACAACTTGGAAATAACGTTTCAACAAGATGGTGCTCCTGCACACTATTACGGTGCAGTAAGACGTTACCTAGATGAAGAATATCGTGGTAGATGGATTGGACGACGAGGTTCGATCGAATGGCCAGCTCGGTCACCGGACCTTACACCATTAGATTTTTTTCTATGGGGGTACTTGAAATCTAAGGTTTACGCTACAGCACCTGACAGTATTGCCATTCTGAAACAACGAATTGTTGAAGAATGTAGGGACAATTTCCGCTGACACACTGGGACGAGTACGACAAGAGTTTAGCAATAGGATGCATTACTGCCAGGAAGTAGATGGAGCACATTTTGAACACTTATTATAAGAACTGGTTCTTAAATCTTTATTAATTAAATGCGAAACTATAATTTTCGTATTTCTTCAATTTATCAATCAAAATCAGCCGAAACCCAAACAAAATTGGTATGACTGAATAGGTATTTTCAATACCTTTCAAACGAGCTGTCACTTGCCATAGAGTCCCATTTAAAATTATTGGTCACAGTGGCCTTGTGACGTCATTTATGACTATTGCGTCACCTGTTATGACCAGTTGAGAAGCCTACATCCGTTTATTTCCACCCTCCAAATTTCATTATTATAAGTATACCCGTTCAAAAGATACGAGGGGGGGAGGGGACTTTTGACTAGCACTGTATGTGAGACGTAAGCGAGCAGGTCACCAGTTGATCTCTGATGGCGGAAGCCATATTGCCTATCGTTGACAATTCCTGAGTCTTCCAGATATTTCATGAGCTCGATGTTGATGGCTTTTTCCATGACCTTTGAAATAATAGATAGCAGTGCGATAGGTCTGTAGTTGCTAGGTAGGGCCTTTTTGCTTTTTTTAGGGACTGGCTGTACTCTTGCAATTTTCCAATTGGACGGAAATACCCCAAATTGTAAGAGTGGTTGAACAACTTGCAAAAGAACAGGTGTTAGTTCGGGGGCACATTTCTTGAGAACAATCGGCGGATTCCGTCAGATCCACAGGCTTTGTTGGTGTTGAGACCCAGCAAAATCTTTGTGATAGTACGTTGGCGAAAGGTGATCTCGGGCATGTGACTGTCAATAGGTGTAATGTTCGGGGTTGTTTTCCGATGAATCCAGAGTGGAATTTCCAGCAAATAGGTGCGCAAAGATATTGGCTTTTTCCTGGGCAGTCGTTGCTAGTGTTCCATCTTCTTTGGTTAGAGGGAGAAATGAGCTGGAAGTGAAGTTTCTTCCCACAGCTTTGGCGAAAGACCAAAATGAACGGGATCCGTTGGGACATTCAGCAAGTTTTGATCTTATTTTGGCATTGTGGGCATCTTTTTAGCATTATATTGTCTCTTTGCATATGCCTCTAGCCTCGACATATGCTGCTCTGGTCTCAGGGCCCGGATTTTTTAGCCATCGATGGTATGCTGCCTGTTTGGAAGCCATAGCTCTAGAGCAGTTTCTGTTAAACCAGGTCTTATCGGATGATGTTCTTCTTTCGGTATTCGGTATGTAAGTTTGCATCCCCAACATGATGATTTCAGAAATTGTCTCAGCACATCGTGTTGGATCTACTGAAGAGAAACAAACTCTCTTCCATGGAAACGCTGAGAAAAACATACGAAGACCTTCCCAGTCGGCCGAATTGTAATGCCACATGAGACGGGGTGGTATTGTGCAGCTCGATGGTAAATGGAAAGAGCATGTTGTGGAGATGAGGGTGTGGTCAGAGTTTCCAAGTGGGGCACAAACTTCTATTCTATACGGGTCAGGATTGGTGGTGAGGAAAAGATCTAGTGTATTGGCAGACTGGTTGTTGACATCAGGGATGCGGGTTGGTAGCTCGACCAGTTGTTCTAGACCATGAGTGATGGCGTAGGCCTCGGCTTGACGACCCGCATCATCTGTTTTGTTAGAGAATTTGAGCCAGGCAGCGTTATGTACATTAAAGTCTCCCATGATTATGGTTTCAGCTGTTGGATGGTTCTCCTGAAAGTAGTCCAGTTTGAGTGATAAAAACTCAAAGAGGTCGTTATATGAAGGTTCATTAGGTGATAGGTAAAGGCAGCAGAGGAACTTAGTCAGTTTGGTATCAGATAGCTTGAACAACATCACATCAAAGTCTTTCGGTTCCAAACTCTCTTCACGCTGGCATGAAAGGTTAGCCTTAGCGTAAAGGCAGACTCCACCTTTGAACCTGAATCGAGAATGGAGTTCGTAACCAGGACAAAGCATATGGACCTTGTTGGTGGACGAGTTTACTTGTGTTTCTGTTAGAGCCAGAATATCCGGTTTTTCCGTCTGTAGGTGATGGTGGACGTCATTGATGTTCTTGTTGAGTCTGCGGATGTTGCAAAAATTAATTTTTAATGTTGGGTCCCCTCGAGTACCTCTCGTTCGGAAATCCGAATGGAGAGGTATTTTACTTCCGGAGTGTTTTACTCTAGGAGACTTCATCATTATTACTATTGAAAATAAAGGAGGAATTGGGGAAAAGGAAAGAGGGAAAAGGAAAGAGGGAGACCGGAAAGTATCGACCGAACACTGAAACATGGAATCGTCCATTTCACAGCACACAAAGTCGATATGGTGGTATTTCACCGGGCGATGAGACCATCTTCTAACGGAACGAAAAATAATGTGTACTACTCGTAAACATTCTCCGTTGGCGAACGGCAAATCAAAAGAAGATCAAAAGAGCCGATAATCAACGTGGGTGACCGCAAGCCAATGATATTGCTTGTAGGTGTGTCTAGACGTTGAGACTAATAAATCACCAGTTTCTATAGTTGTGTTGTGTTTTGATGGAAAATATGGCTTGTTTTCGACCATGAGAAAATAAAATTATGATGATTCGATTGCCTATTAATACATTTCTTCCTCGTTTATGGCATATTTTTCCATTTAAAAATATTTTTTAAATATTTGAATATCTAAATAAAATTAATTATCTTCGCCTCTGCTGCTCAAAGAATTCCGCCTCCAGACTGGGAAACTTGTTATTTATGCTTCTTCAAAATAGTTTGACTATAATTAATTTTGAGTCGACGCCAAACAAACACACAAGCAAATTAATTAGGTTTAGCATGAAATGAAGGCAGCGGGGTGCGTGGCGGAAATTACCGAGCGTTCTCGAAGTCAATATCAACGAGACAGCTACGGGCACACACGTGAGGGCACAGGTCGTTGCAAGTGGTCGTGCGGAAAGCGCATTTTTGGAATGTTATTGTTTATCGCTGGATATTTTACGTTGCATTTCCATTATTTTTATTATTATTTTGTTTTGATCATTTCTTCAAAGTAATTTAATGATCGTTGATTGTTCGTTTGACGCCGATTCAAAATTAGTTTTTGAACTCAGTGATTAAGACTGAGATGGTTAATATTATTTTTTGGTTTTCAGTTTCTTTTTTCGTCGGTTTAATGTTTTGTTAATTTTTTTTTGTGGCTAAAATCTACTAATTGCCACCTACTTACTTTGGATTACTTTCAAAATACTTACTTACCCATCTTACTTCAACTATTGACTGTTTTATACTATAACCATCTGGCACCAGCGACTTCGTATTTCTAAAAATACTGAACGGAACGGAACCCTCACAAAAACTTCCACCCCCCTAGAGGTTCCATTCATAAAAACACTGAAACAAGTATTTCTGCATCCTTTGCAAAGTCCTAAAATATCAATTTGTATGGCCCCACCTCGAAAATTAACGGAATTCCTATACAAACTTCCAATCTCAATTTAACCCTCGTTACACCCCTTTAGGAGTTGAATTCCCAAAAACACCAAAACATGTATTTTTATTTCGACAAAAACCCATAAATACCAATATTTTCATGATCCTAACTTTCAACCCCCATGTTACCCCTTTAGGGTTGAATTTTTAAAAACCCTGAAACATATTTATCTTTATTTGTGAAGAAGAGCCCAAATACTCTAATATTAAAACCAACTGTACTTTCATCCCCTTTCTCACCCACCTTCCAACCCCTTTAAGGATGGAATATCAAAAAAATATGCTGTCAAAATTTTTGCTCTTAGTTCCAGCGGTTTGATCTGTTCATTGATCGTATATCACTCAACCAGTGAGTCAGTCAGTCAGGCTGTATTATTCTATATGTACATATCAACCCAAACACGAGGTAGCTGCTGAGAACCGTTGAGGAGACCCCTCGACTATCTTCCGTCTCCATCATCAGATTAATTCTGGGCCTCCATTATGTTGTAGAGTCATCAGAACTACATATGTGTGCCAACTTTCAACAGAATCGGTTCACAGGTGTAAAATCAATAAATCATCCCCTATTTTTCTACCTTAATGGGTGTCATTTTTTTAAAATTCAAATGGGACCAACTCCCTATACTATAAACAAGAATCATCTAAATCGGATAACCCAGAATAAATGTATGCGTGGTAGAATCGGTTAAGAAGTATAAATTCAGTGGGTGAACCAACAATCATCCCCCATTGTCCATAGGAGTGAAATTTCTCTTTCAAATCCTCTTGACACCTATTTTGAGGTACTATACTCTATTTATTAACAAAAGAATTATCAGAATCGGACTACACTATAAAAAGTTATGCGTGGTCATACATAAAAAAATATTCGCGTCGACTAGAGAACCAACTCATTTTTTTCGTCGGTTTAAAAGTGGATATGCTATTAATTTATGGCAGCAATAGTATGAAAATGATGGAAATCGAAGATTGGTTTATTGTGATCAGATACTTCAGAACAATACGGTGTGGCGCCTACTCAAAATTAGCTATTTACTTACATTAGTTTAGGAGCTTAGTTATTAAGACTAAAAAAGTTTCATTTTATTTTTTGCTTTTCAGTTTCTTTTTTCGTTTGTTTAATTTTTTGTTTATTTTTGTATGTAAAAACGCCTATTATAAATTCCATTCAGCAAATCTAGTTCCATGGATTTTTTAGATTGTTATATTTTGAACCATTCGTCAACAGGGTGTTAGTGACCATTCCACGATGTTCGGCTATGCATATAACTGGGTATTGTACTTTAGTATGATTGAATGCAGTAAAAAGAAATTCTTATATTATCGCATGGTAGAACGACATACAACAACGCTCCCTTGTGTAACATTTCAAAATATTCGTGTTACCTCGCCAAGTATTTCAAAACTTAAGAACACCAAAACGGAAAAATAATTGAACTGAATGGAAAAATGGCAAATAACATCAATCGGGAGTGACAACAAGAGTATTCTCAGAAGGATTGAACGTAACACAGTTAACTAACTCATTATATATTTTTAAATAAGGAAAAATGTGCCTGAGTGCAGACTCGATGTTCCCGAGGGGAATATATTCTACTGGTAGTAGTATTTTTAATTGTATTACATTCGTTTGCCACCTTTCCACATATCATGTTTGAGAGAAGAATAAATATCTGTATAATGCAACTGTCGCACAATATTGGGATACTCTCAAACATAAGAAACCCGATGGCGTGGCCAGTTAGACCAGGGTCGATAATTTTTGAAACAAAAAAAAATAATAGTAGGATGAAACCCATTGGAAAAGGAAGAGAATATTACAAAAATGAAAGGAAAAATAATTTACGGGCGAGCTGAGGTCGGGAAGTGGAAGGGGGTGAGTTTTTAAGGGTAAAAAACGGGTTATTTTGATTTCCGGCAAAGTCCTATGGAAAAAAGTTTTTTATTTTTAACTTTTACAAAAAAACTTTTTTATTCACGAAATTCGATGAAAACTTACCTTTTTATGTCCCGAACACACTGTAATTTTTTTGATTCATAATATTTATTTTTTCACCTTATTATGACTCAATATCGAGAAAGCACCCTAATTTTCAATCAAAAATTCTCCCGTCAAAATATCAGCTTTTTTAAAGAAGTCGGTGGGCTTTTTGTTCGTTGAAATCTCTACTTTCTGATGGTATAAAAAAAATACACATTACTATGGTAAATGATCTCAGAAAATGCAACAGGTAGTAAGGCCCAGACCCTCCTACCCCCTTCCCCACTTCTCTATGAAATACCTTTTGATGGGCTAAAATTTTCCGTAGGTCACTCAGGTATATAAGTTATCTTAAAATAGCAATAAATAGGCATCTACGCATATAATTTAAAGATTCTATAACTTTCTCAAAATATTGTAGATGTCTTATCAAATATTGACTTTACGTTTCTTTGCATTTTCTGAGAACATTTACCATAGTAATGTATATTTTTTTCTATACCATACCAAAGTAGAGATTTCAACGAACAAAAAGCCCACCGAGCTTTTTAAAAAAGCTGATATTTTGACGGAAGAATTTTTGATTGAAAATTAGGGTGCCTTTTCGATATTAAGTCAAAATAAGGTGAAAATATAAATATTTTCACCTTATTTTGACTTGGTAGAATATATTTTCCGTAGGTCACTCAGGTATATAAGTTATCTTAAAATAGCAATAAATAGGCATCTACGCATATAATTTAAAGATTCTATAACTTTCTCAAAATATTGTAGATGTCTTATCAAATATTGACTTTACGTTTCTTTGCATTTTCTGAGAACATTTACCATAGTAATGTATATTTTTTTCTATACCATACCAAAGTAGAGATTTCAACGAACAAAAAGCTTACCGAGCTTTTTAAAAAAGCTGATATTTTGACGGGAGAATTTTTGATTGAAAATTAGGGTGCTTTTTCGATATTAAGTCAAAATAAGGTGAAAATATAAATATTTTCACCTTATTTTGACTTAGTAGAATATATTTTCCGTAGGTCACTCAGGTATATAAGTTATCTTAAAATAGCAATAAATAGGCATCTACGCATATAATTTAAAGATTCTATAACTTTCTCAAAATATTGTAGATGTCTTATCAAATATTAACTTTACGTTTCTTTGCATTTTCTGAGAACATTTACCATAGTATTGTATATTTTTTTTATACCATACCAAAGTAGAGATTTCAACGAACAAAAAGCCCACCGAGCTTTTTAAAAAAGCTGATATTTTGACGGGAGAATTTTTGATTGAAAATTAGGGTGCCTTTTCGATATTAAGTCAAAATAAGGTGAAAATATAAATATTTTGAATCAAAAAAATTACAGTGTATTTGGGACATAAGAAAGTAAGTTTTCACCAAATTTCGTGGAAAATAATTGTTTTTTGGGAAAGATAAAAAAAAAACAAAAACTTATTTGAATTTTTCACATACATTTTGAGGTCTTTTCATTACCTACAACTTTGCCATTCAACTTTTTTTCATAGGACCCTAGTTTTGCCGGAAATCGAGATAAACCGTTTTTCACCCCTAAAAACTCACCCTTTTCCATTTCCCGACCTCAGATCGCCCGTAAATTATTTTTCCTTCCATTTTTGTTATATTCTCTTTCTTTTCCAATGGGTTTCATCCTACTATTATTTTATTTCACTTTTTACCATTTTCAAAGGCTTCAGCCCTGGTCTAAGTCGGAAAGTTAGATTTCAGAATTTATTTATTGAAACTATGGAAGGAAACAATTTATAGTTTCGAATATTTCAAAGGCAGTTTCAATTCGAATTTCAGAAAATTATTTTCTCTTACGCTCCTCCTCCTGGAATGTCACCCTCTTGCAAAATTTAATTTTACCAATACCTACTTTGATATGTTTAGGGTGAGTACAGAATTCGGACATTAAAAATGATTTTCATGCAAAAATATTAAAAACGCGTGCGATCGGGGGACTCCCGTCAGGAACGGAGTTCCTTTGCGCGTCTTGCGGTAGGTGTTGACTGGTAGAAATCGTCACGAAATACCATGCAATACTTTACCTATACCGGGTGTCCACGGAAGGTGGCTCGCCCCTATAACTTTTTTGTTTTCGGAGATAATGGAATGAAATTTGGAGGATCTATTTAATGCATATCCCGGATTCACCGGAAGTGACATAAACTTTCGATTTTTAAATGGTACACCTGGTATATTTTCAGTTTTTTTGTCTCCATATGCAATTTAGAATAAAAACTTTCCAACAAAAAATTAAACCACGAAGTACGGAACTGAAAAGTAAAAAACAAAATAAACCTTCTTAGTCTCAGTAACTAAGCTCCTAAACTAATGAAAGTAACTAATTTTGAGTCGGCGCCAAACAAACAAGCAAATTTTTTTTTTATGTTCTGGTTCCCACGAAAAGGGATATCCTGTAATGTTCAGAGAACATCGTGGGAATCTAGGGAAAGAAGGTAGGAGTTGGTGTTCTTCTTAAATTTCTGAAGGTTGTATGCCTCGAGGAACACCTCCCTAGGCAATGAGTTCCAAAGCCTCGCTGTTCGTTGGATGAACGAGTCTTTGGAAAGTGATGTTCTGCAGGTCTCCAAAGTGACCACGAAGGGGTGTGATGACTGAACTTGACGGGTGAATCTCGAAGAGACTGCCAAAGCAGGAACGATTGTTGATATTTCAGAAGAGCATCGCCCATGAAAATATTTATAAAATAGAGACAAATCGCCAACTTTTCTACGGTGTTCCAGACAAGTGAGCGAGTTTGTAAGCGAGGCATCACCGACGAGACGAATTGCCCTTTTTTGGACAGAATCCAATAGCCTCAGGATATGTTTAGGTGCCGCACTCCAAATATGGGAACAGTATTCCAGGACAGGTCGGATCTGTGCCTTATAGATCATAAGCAGCTGACTGGGGGTGAAATAGCTCTTGGCACAAAACAGAAAACCAAGTTTTTGGGATGCACTTTTGGTAATGGACCTCACGTGATTTTCCCAGGAAAGGTTATTGCTTCAGTGGTATGGTTACTCCTGACAAAGTTATGTTAGGCACAGTGAGATCGGCTTTTCTAGAGAAAAGACATGCTTGTGTTTTGTTTGCATTGAGTTCTACCAAGTTATTAGATCCCCATTCGAGAATTATTGCTAAGTCCATATTTATATTATTAACATTTCTTCCTCGTTCATTTCTGGTTTCACGGGCTGATATAGGGGCCCTGGAAGAGAAAGCGGTATGGAGGGTACTATCATCGGCAAAGCTGTGTACTGGACATGAAGTTGCTTTCAACAGGTCGTTGATGTGAAGTAGAAATAGTGTTGGTGCGAGAATGGATCCTTGCGGAACACCAGCATTTATGAGTAGAGTGTCAGATGAAACTCCATCGATCACTACATGGAGAGACCTGTTTGAGAGAAAACTAGCAAGCAGAGAACACAGCTGAGGGGGCAAGCCATAAGACGGAAGCTTGGCGAGGAGTCCCTGGTGCCAAACTCGATCGAACGCCTTGGAGATATCTAATGCCACAGCTAAAGTTTCTCCATACTTTTCAATAGATAGCTGCCATATATGTGAGACGTAAGCGAGCAGGTCACCAGTTGATCTCTGATGGCGGAAACCATATTGCCTATCGTTGACAATTCCTGAGTCTTCCAGATATTTCATGAGCTCGATGTTGATGGCTTTTTCCATGACCTTTGAAATAATAGATAGCAGTGCGATAGGTCTGTAGTTGCTAGGTAGGGCCTTTTTGCCTTTTCTAGGGACTGGCTGTACTCTTGCAATTTTCCAATTGGACGGAAATACCCCCAAATTGTAAGAGTGGTTGAACAACTTGCAAAGAACAGGTGTTAGTTCGGGGGCACATTTCTTGAGAACAATCGGCGGGATTCCGTCAGATCCACAGGCTTTGTTGGTGTTGAGACCCAGCAAAATCTTTCTGATAGTACGTTGGCGAAAGGTGATCTCGGGCATGAATTAGGTAAGGCGTAAAATGATGGCATAAAGTTGCGCGGTGACATTCTGATAATTTTTTTGAAGCAATTCAATGATGTTCGTTGATTGTTCGTTTGGCGCCGACTTTCATTAGTTTAGGAGCTTAGTTACTGAGACTAAGAAGGTTTATATTATTTTTTACTTTTCAGTTCCGTATTTTGTCGGTTTGATTTTTTGTTAAAAAGTTTTTATTTTTCAATTTTTTGTGGCTAAAATCTACTAATTACTACCTACTTGTTTTTTGATTACTTCCAAAATACTTACTTACCCACCTTACTTCAACTATTACCAGTTAAATAATATGATTATCTACTTTTACTATTTGTTGTAATATAAATTATTTTTGGTGTTCTGGTTAGTTCATTCCAATACTTTGTATATCATTCCATCCTCTCATAGAATATGATTCTGACGGAAGTGGAACAAAAATAATGTCAGTAGCGATCTGTCATTGTCAACTACGTATGTGTGTGCTAATATTCACAAGTGAAAAATCAGTTATCCCCTATTTTTCTACCCGTGAGGGTGGATAATTTCATTCGAAATCCAAACATAAGGTATACCCTTTCTATTAAAAAAAGAATCATCCAAATCGAAGAACCCAGTACAAAGTTATGCCTGATAGAATCGGTTACGGACCAGAATTCAGAGGGTGGGTGATCAATATCCTTCATTTTGCTACCCTTAGGGGTGGAATTCATCTTTTAAATTCGAATGGAACCTCCTTCAAAGTACACCCTATCCACTGAAAACAGAATTATCGGAATCGGACGCCTCAGTAAAAAGTTATGCGTGATCATACATAAAAAAAATGATGTTAAAAAAAAATATACGCGTTGAATAGAGAACCTCCTCCTTTTTGGTTTCGTCGGTTAATAAAACCATGTATCATTTGTTACTGTTGAAGTCCTAACGTTATATTTTCAGTTTTTCATGAAAGTTCTCTTACAACCTGATATAGTGCGGTATCAAATTAATCGTAATAAAATGCTCTGTTTCTCTAACCCAATGAGCCACCATGTTGCCATTTGAGAAAAAATAGTAATAACAATTTTAAAATCAAATGTCACATAGCTGAAACATTTTGATCCAAAATAGTAAAGTTGTATTTTTACGAACATTTTAGGACTGAAATTAGTTATTTGGACGTATCCATAGCCCTCTAGAATAAAAATTTATTTCGGAAAAAAAAGAATGAGAGGTGTCAAGGGACACCCGGATGGAACAAAGTTCCTTTCGATTAATTAGTGAAGGAATTGTAATAAAATTTTATTTTTTTCAAGTTATAATAATATTTTTTTTATTATTTACAAATATAATGTAATATAAACTTAATCAGTAGGCTCAATTTTAGTACATATGGTATGTCTGTGGAAAAGGACATGTTGGAAGAAAATAAGATTGATTGTGTTTTGGTGTCATTTTGAATCAGGTTGTTAGGGGTGAGCCACTAATTGAGTCTGTTAGATGCTTCAACGTCCTTATGGTGAAGTTCTATTGGATTCAAATCAGAATTGTAAAAAGTTATGTAATCTTCGAACAATATACCCTGGGGTGGTTTAATGTGATGAAAGATGTTATTTATAAATATTATGAACAGGGGTGGCCCAAGAACTGATCCTTGGGGCACTCTTGAAGATATCTGTTTACATACTGACGAATTGTTATTATATGTTACGTATTGAGTTTATACTCGAAAAATGAGTAAGCTGTCCCTCTCACACCATAGAATTCAAGCTTACCAAGTAACCCTCGATGTGGGACGCAGTCGAAGGCTTTGCTGGGATCACATAGAGTTACTGCAGTTTGTTTGCCATTTTCAAAGCCCTCGACTATGTCAGACACCAGTTTACGAACGGCTTGAATTGTGGATCGGTTTTTCCTTAATCCAAATTGTTGATCGTTTATGTAATTATTACTGTCAAAATACGATGTCAACCTTTTTTTTGATGATGATTTCAAAAATCTTACCAATAATTGGAATTATCGAGATCGGTCGATGACTTTCTGATAGATTGACGTTGCATTTCTCAAAGATAGGTATTACTTTTCTTTTTTAAAAACATCATGAAAAATTCCACTACAGAAGCATAAGTTGAATAAATCTGTAAGTAGAATTGTTACATATTCAAACCTGCTTTGAAGAGATCGTTCCGTTATCCATCCGCCAAAAGAAGATTCTCAGGAACTAGTGGGTTCGACAGGAATTCACGGATACAAAAGTCCACATTCTCATAAACCATCTTGGATGACGCCAATCCCATAAAATTCGAGGAGAACAAATGAACAGTAACTCCGCAACAATAAAAGATCTCTGTAATTTATCTGTCATATCTCTTTCGCGTATAAATAATATTTAATCGACTTCGAAATTGTTTCATTTGCTTCGACTATTGAACAAGTGTTCTGCGGTAGGATGCGGGGACGGGTGAATAATAATCGGTTTGCGATGGAAGAGGAAAAATATCGAAATTCAAGTTAGAAATTGACAATCGTATCTTTAATAATGCGTTAAAAATACCTCTGCACCCTTTTGCGAGAAAAAAATTATATACAATAGCAGTGAATAATGATCATTGACTTCTTTTTAACTCACAAAAAAATTGAACATGTACCGGGTGTTAACGTATTCTTTAGACAAGCCATGGTTTCCAGAGTTCCGAGGGTATGAGATCCAAACTTGGTGGATTCAAGATGTGGTAAAATATTTTAATATTTCATACTCTCCCATTACTTCCGGTTTCACCGGAATCGATCTCACCTTTGGAATTCCTAATGAAACACCCTGTATATTTTTACTCACGAAGTTGATTATATAGTTTTATAGACATGATATAAGATCCGTTAATTGAATTATAATTTTTTCTTGTATAACCAGCGGCAAGGCGGGTAGTATCTCTTTGCTGAAACTCGTGTTTCTTAATGTTAAGTAACTCAATTCAAAATATACATGGATATCACAGTTAGAATTCATAAGTCAGTAAATAACTGCTTACGACGATCACCATTTTTTTCAAACACATGGTCCTTAATTATTTTTTTTTTTTTAAATCAACTCAAGTCATTAAATCTACTGCAGTTACCGTAGCAGATTAAGCAATAATTTAGACTTGAGTGAACATAGACATAGTAATAGCTTAATAAGATATTGATGGGTACAACATTCCTAAGATTCCAAATAACGAAACAATGTTTGGGTAATTTTTTGTAAATAGAGTCAATATGGTCATTCCAGGATGATTGTTAGTCAATGTTCAACCATAGGAAGTTGACTGATTTTTTCTGTACAATTTAGTATTTGTTTTTACCAAGAGAAATTTATATTGTTCGTTAATGACTTCATCAATATGTATTCTGCTCGGATTAAAAATATCACGAAGTAGTATACCTTCATTGATGATTTCATTGGTAATCCAGGATTTACCTTTCTGTGTTTTTGATTAAACGTGAGACAGGCGGAAACGCTTTGTCAAATAGTTCAAGGAATAAGGTGTAGAATTTGGAAAACTTGGTGTCGAAGTCAATGTTGTTGTTGAGATATACAAAATCCTAAGATTCACGTGACAGTAAAGTTTTGAAATAATAAATGTTTTGATCTCTAAACTTCGCTTGAGAGTGAAACGGGGCTTATCAATAGTTCAAGATTTAATTGGAAGTTCAATAATTTGGAGTGCATGGTCATAAAAATCAGGATGAATGACAACAGAGGGAATTTGGCAAGAATTGGACGAGAAAATATTATCGACTGTAGACATTCTGTTTCCCTGTATTCTTGTGTAATCAAAAATACATTGATTTAATCCATATGAAGCAAGTAGATTAAGAAGAGATCTTGCGTTGCTGTCATTGGAATTTTCGTGAAAATTCCACACCAGTAATTTTTAATTAATCAAATTGGGCAACTTATGTATTTTAGTGGAATTTTTTTTCTCTTGGGTACCCAACAGCGAATTAAATCGGAATTTTTTCGATGTTTTAATGACAAAATAATATTTTCTGACAATACTGTTTTTTTTCTTTATATAATTTTGATACATTTCCATTACATAGTCAAAATGTTTTCTATATTCTTCGGATACCTCCTTTCTTCTTAAAGGCGAAAAAGCTGGACTTTGAATAAAATGAATTAAATATTTCCATTTAGCTCTTTCAATTTTGAGTAGTTTAGAATCAAATATTCCTGAACAATTCGAAACAAATTTTCTTCCTTTGAATAGAAACCACAATCTTCTATTAATGCGGGTAAATAAGACAGTACGATGATTCATCATTACATCAGACAATTTTATGCTATTTTACATACAGCATGATTTTCAAATCGATACATTTTTAAAACAAAAAAGTTTGCGTTCGTTTTGACTGCACAATATTCTTTTTACTACAAAACACGAGTTTTTGCTGACGTTTTGTACTGTCAAAATACGATGATCACAGCCACCTATGATGTTCGCGGACGCTGGTTATGAATGCTATGCAATGAAGCGCGTATAGAAAATTAATAAAACCGCAAAAAAGCAATTTTCTACCACTAAAATCGCTGCCGAAACTGTGACGCAAATTAAATCTGTTATGTACCTACCTTTATGAAAAACCGTTAAAATTATAATTTTTAACCTTTGTAGAGCTTTTAGTAATTATAAAATAAAATAATATAATATTTTACGTCCTAAAATAGTGATTTTGTGCTACTACAATGAGTAGAAATCAACAATTTATAAGAATCCATTGGTGACGAAACTAAACCTGTTCATGTACCTATATAAAAAACTAATAAATTTTTTATTTTCAAAATGGTATTTCCGTAACTACAATAAGTAGAAATCAACATCTTATAGGCTGAGAAGCCATAGCTGCCGAAACTGCAAAGCACACCAAATCTATATATGTACCTATATGAAAAATTGATAAAATAATAATTTTCTACCACTTATAGTAACCCAAAATTGATATAAAATATAAATAGAATTTAATATGAAAAATTGTAAAAGTAATTTTTACGCCAACTTTTAACCCAAAGTTGAGATAAAATGGAAGAATATAATATGTCACATTCTAAACTGGTATTTTCATGCAACTAGGTAGAAATTGAGAATTCATAGGCTATTGATGCCGAAACTGCCACGCAAACTTTGTTCATGAACCTATATGAAAACCAAATAAATAGAGAATTCTCAACTATTCTTTGTTTGAAATGAAATGCATAAAGCACACACAAAGTCATCTTCACAAGAGGTTCAATATAAATTGAAACAATTGGTAGACCGACAGGCGAAAAACAACTAATTTCCTAGCAAATACCACGCAGAACGTTGAATGATAATCACCTGACAATCCATGCAAACTTCCATATAAATGGATATTGTTCGCAAATGTTTCTTTCTGATAAGTTCGATTATGTTTAAATTCATGTCGTGTCCGCCTAACAATCCGCATACCGGTTTCAGGCTTTTTTGGCCCTCATCCGTACGGAGTAGTCACCAGCCAGAGATTCAGAGAGCTCTGGCCGAAGCGAGACACAACATAAATAAAATCATCATCGAGCTTAAAACATCTTTAGGAGCGTCGGAAAAGATAACTTTTAACCGGCGACACCTAGTGACAGAAAGAAACACTCCATACAATTCTTCTACCTCGAAGGATTCTAGATAAAAGATTCATTCTCGGTAGGAGTGGCTCAAAATGCCCGACTGGCATATTTTAATGAAACAAAAAGCCATATGAAGGGGATAAGATATGAAATGAAATGCATAAAGCACACACAAAGTCGTCTTCACAAAAGGTTCAATATAAATTGAAACAATTGGTAGACCGACAGGCGAAAAACAACTACTTTCCTATTCTTCGTTTGTTGTAGTCAAAGAAATAATAAAAAGAATCAGCTTTTAGTTTTTAAGTCAGGTAGCTATAAAATGAAAAAATATTCTTCGGCTTCTTCCGGAAATAATTCAACCTCTAGTGGTATTACAAGTGAAAATTGAAAGTCACCACAGATAAATGCCGTAAATTGATAATTTTTTCCAAGAAATAAATCAGAAAATGCTTACATTTCCGACAAGAATATTTTACTGTCAGTAGAGAGAGGTTTATAATCACAGCTGATGAGAAAATTAGTACTGTGAGATTTAATAATTAGTGTATTATTACATATTCGATTTTCGATTCTAAACCATCAATGTATTCGTCGTGAAAATTAGAATCTAGGGAATGTGTGCCTGGAAGAAGACGAACATTTGGCCGAAACGTTGGCAGTAAAGCTGTAAAATTTGAGTAAACTTGATCGTGATCCTTGAACAAGAGAATTATTATATTTGGATGTGAAAACAGAATACATTCATTATTTACTTTAGGAGTAAGGTTCAAACACAGAACTGTTATAGTTTTGGGAGTTATTAGATTATGTTTCGATGTATAAATATCCACTCTGTTTAAAACGAAGGGACTCGATACGCCATAAAAATGGCACTGAAAATCTAATGTGAGGCAATAAAACATTGCCTCTTACTATCTATCCCATAGAACGCAAACTGTCGAATCGCCAATAATGTATATCAAGGTCTCTACTGTGTTCGTATGCCAATGCATGCATTCAAATTATTTTTATAATGGTATTTTTCTTTCGGTTATCTCGTACGATAGACTATAAAAATCACCCGTTCGCTTGGACTTTCTGTAACAGAGTCGCGGAGCGTTTTGTGGGTTGTGAAAAAGATGAAAGATAACCTCGAAAGGATCGGAGTTGCGATGGATCTCGAGGAGATTGAATTATAGTTATTCTCCTAACGAGTGCGACATACCACCTTTCCCACATATCAAGTGATATATTTCGAAGCTGAGCACAGCTTTTGAATTAGTTTGATGAATAGTCAGATTGGAACACTTTCTTAAGGTTCAGGAGGTTGTTGAGATCTGGATCAGTTTTGTTGTCGACGTTTCGACTTTTATTGAATTCATCTTCAGGGTTCTGTAGATTTTTTGGGAATTGAAAATGTTTAGATCTATTAAGTTGAAATATGACGTCTTTAAGTCTTCTATTGGCTAAGTGCACGACAGTGGCGCCGCCTGGCGAACGCAACATTTCGGGACTCGGGAACTATTGGACAGTTACTTAGATGACAATCCATGTTTTGATAATTTTTTTCTAAATCAACTGAAAAGCTTGTAGAAATATGAAACATTGTCGATATCTGAGAGCAAATTAAAATATTTCTGAATTGAACAAATGGATTTTATAATGAGAACAGGATTCGGAACCATAAAACATATCTTTCCAACCTCAAACCGTGATGAAAAGTATTAATTTATTTATTTATTTAATGGTCATGAAAGATACAGACAGACAAAAGTCCACTAAAGTACCTACATTATTACATTTATTTTACTTATACTCAAACTTATATACGAATACTAATACTAATTTCAGACAGCAATTGAGACAAAGTAACAAAGATAAAGTGATTTTTTGTTAGTTGTTTGCTTTTACTAATTTAAACAGAAATTCTCTAATACATGAGTCGTTTCAAAGTGGTCTTTAATTTTTTGTTGGATTTGGAGAAAATATCGATTTGATCAGTGTACCTGTTAGCATTTCGAACAATTCTATATAGAGGAAAGTTTTGAGACGAATTAGTTCTCCGAAATGGTATGCGGAACAAGTGGCTAGTTGAATTAGCTTCAGCATATTTGAGAAATGTTGAAGAACTGAGAATTAACGGCCAAAGACATTTAATACAAGCCCATATTATTAGGCAAACCTCAGTGAAATTAACATCCTACAAAACATCTTTGAATATAAGTACCCAGCGTTGTTGTTGTTGAGTTGATCTGGATTCATTTCAGTTACTTTTTAACCGAGTAAATAAAAAAGGAGGTGGTTTTCTAGTCGACGCGTATATTTTTTTATGTGTGATCACGCATAACTTTTCACAGAGCAGTTCATTGGATAGGGTGTACTTCGGAGTTGGTCCCATTTGAATTTGAACAAAAAATCCATCCCTAAGGGTAGCAAAGTCGGAATGTTGGTCCGTTAACCGATTCAATCAGGCATAACTTTGTAGTGGATTAGATAGGATATACCTTATAGTTGATCATTTTCCATTTGAAATGAAATAATCCACCCCTATGGGTAGAAAAATAGGGGATGATTGATTTTTCACTCATGAACATTGGCACACATATGTAGATGACATTGACAGATCGTCCTACATCCGTCACAATAATTACATTCTATGAAAGGATGGAATTATATACAAAGTGATGAAATCAACTAACGAGAACTTTCAAAAATAATTTATATTATAAAACAATCAAATACAAATATTTGTAAATATGAAAAGTAAACAAAAACACCAACATATCATTTAAAACACCAACAGATTATTTAAAATGGCAATAAAACAACAGTCGGAATTGAAATTAAAATATTTTAAAATTAAAATAATGAATAACATTACACATCGGTTGCAGCAGGTGGGTTGTCATATATCCATCTTCATTGTAATAGCATTTTTTTTTTTTTTATGTTCTGGTTCCCACGAAAAGGGATATCCTGTAATGTTCAGAGAACATCGTGGGAACCTAGGGAAAGAAGGTAGGAGTTGGTGGTCTCCTTAAATTTCTGAAGGTTGAATGCCTCGGGGAACACCTCCCTAGGCAATGAGTTCCAAAGCCTCGCTGTTCGTTGGATGAACGAGTCTTGGGAAAGTGATGTTCTGCAGGTCTCCAAAGTGACCACGAAGGGGTGTGATGACTGAACTTGACGGGTTAATCTCGAAGAGACTGCCAAAGCAGGAACGATTGTTGATATTTCAGAAGAGCATCGCCCATGAAAATATCTATAAAATAGAGACAAATCGCCAACTTTTCTACGGTGTTCCAGACAAGTGAGCGAGTTTGTAAGCGAGGCATCACCGACGAGACGAATTGCCCTTTTTTGGACAGAATCCAATAGCCTCAGGATATGTTTAGGTGCCGCACTCCAAATATGGGAACAGTATTCCAGGACAGGTCGGATCTGTGCCTTATAGATCATAAGCAGCTGACTGGGGGTGAAATAGCTCTTGGCACGAAACAAAAACCAGAGTGTTTGGGATGCACTTTTGGCAATGGACCTCACGTGATTTTCCCAGGAAAGGTTATTGCTGATAGTAATACCAAGCATCGATATGGATGGCTTCAGTGGTATGGTTACTCCTGACAAAGTTATGTTAGGCACAGTGAGATCGGCTTTTCTAGAGAAAAGACATGCTTGTGTTTTGTTTGCATTGAATTCTACCAAGTTATTAGATCCCCATTCGAGAATTGTTGCTAAGTCCATATTTATATTATTAACATTTCTTCCTCGTTCATTTCTGGTTTCACGGGCTGATATAGGGGCCCTGGAAGAGAAAGCGGTATGGAGGGTACTATCATCGGCAAAGCTGTGTACTGGACATGGAGTTGCTTTCAACAGGTCGTTGATGTGAAGTAGAAATAGTGTTGGTGCGAGAATAGATCCTTGCGGAACACCAGCATTTATGAGTAGAGTGTCAGATGAAACTCCATCGACCACTACATGGAGAGACCTGTTTGAGAGAAAACTAGCAAGCAGAGAACGCAGCTGAGGGGGCAAGCCATAAGACGGAAGCTTGGCGAGGAGTCCCTGGTGCCAAACTCGATCGAACGCCTTGGAGATATCTAATGCCACAGCTAAAGTTTCTCCATACTTTTCAATAGATAGCTGCCATATATGTGAGACGTAAGCGAGCAGGTCACCAGTTGATCTCTGATGGCGGAAGCCATATTGCCTATCGTTGACAATTCCTGAGTCTTCCAGATATTTCATGAGCTCGATGTTGATGGCAATTTTCCAATTGGACGGAAATACCCCCAAATTGTAAGAGTGGTTGAACAACTTGCAAAGAACAGGTGTTAGTTCGGGGGCACATTTGGATATGAGTTCTTTTTTGATGAACTGTTTGAATTTTTTAACTTTGACATTTTTCACTGTTTGTGGTAGGATATTATACAGTTTCGTATTCAGAGATTATTCAGTCTATATCTTATGAATTCTGAGTAACAGTACTGTACTGATGGGAATTTGCGTTTGTATAAAATCGAATTTTATTATCGTGGATTTCAAGAAGCGATTGATAAATATATAAAGTAGGAAGGGGCATAGTTCCCAATTTTTTTGAATATGTGTCTTTGTAATCTGTATTCGCAATTATTCTCACTGCTTTTTTCTGCAGCTTGAAAACTCTTTCCGCAGATGAGGAGTTAAAGAGAGCGCAATACGCTGTTAATAAAATCGTAGGAAATACTATGGATTTCAACTGTCGAAACAGAAATATATACTTCGGAAGTTTTGAGCATAAGTCGTCGATATGATTGTGCCAGTTAAGATTATTATATATGGTGATCCCTAGTAGATTCACCTTATCCTATTTAATTTTATTATTGTATGAAAAAATTTAATTTTGGGTTTTATCTCTATTTAGCTTCAGAAGATATCCTTTGATTTTCTGGATGTTTCATTGTTGTAATTGAGTTTTTAGTTTTTGTCAGAGCATATAATTGTACTATCATCTGCAAACACGACACATCTATTAGGCAACATATGGTAAAAAAAAATCATTGATATAAATAATGAAAAGGGGAGGCCCCAGGACAGAACCCTGGGGTACTTCAGTTTTCACCAACTTTCGATGCTTCGTTATTATTGAGGAGTATTCAGGTGTTAAGGTATGAATGGAAAAGAGAAAGTGCAAGTCCTCTCACACCGTAATCAGAAAGTTTACTCAAAATAATATCGTGAGAGACGCAGCTGAAGGCTTTGCTCAGGTCACAGAGGGTGACCGCGGTCAGCTGCACCTTTCCAAAGCCCTCGACTACCTCTCTTACAACTCTAATTACTGCTAGGATAGTCGAGCTTTTTTCCTGGATCCATATTGTAGGACAATAGATATAGACAATCAACTAACATCAATTCCAAAAGTTTTCAAACTTCAATTTTTTTTTAATATTCACGTACATTTGCAACCATTTCTGTAAAACGCATCATTTATTCATTAAACTTTTTCATCGACGCTCCCATTTTCAATACCCACAAGCATTGAAATAATTACAAAAGTGTTTTATTGTGGTTGCAAATGAAGAGAATATCGGTCTTAGTGAATATGTAACTTTGCAACCTCCCCCCTTTACAAAAAACGGAGTCTATTTATCCACCTATATATTGCATTTTTACAATTTCTGAAATAATTGCGAAAGTTATGCAAATCGCAATTAAAATCACGACTAATATTTTACGTGACGCAAGAGATTTGCAACCATCTTGTTCAACGAAACATTTTTTTTGTACAATTGATTTGTTTTTTTTATAATTTGTGTATAAATTACAAACATTGTGCAAATAGGTTTAAGGTGAATAGGTTTAAGGTAGTTCCGCCACGAGACAGTTGAATCAGGAAATTATTTTCGACGGAATCAAAAAATTTCAAAGGACTTTTCGATTTGAAACGCAAAAAAAAATTTTTTGAAGGGGGGAACTAGCCCCCCCAATCGACTCTAGAAAAAATTTTTGTTATAGAAAGTTGGCGACTCAAAAAATTGATGTCAGATCCGGCCCCCCCCGTCCTCCCCCCTCACTAGAAATCATACTTCATGGGAAAAAATTATCGGTTATCGATAAATCTTCAATGGACTTTTTTGTAGTACTCTTTTTGTACTTTTTTTTTTCGGAGTGAAGGGGGTATCGTTAAAATCGATGGGGTCAACTAGGAGGAGTTTTTTTTTTCGCGTTCAGACCCTCAAATGGTCCCCCGTCCTTCTTCAAAAAGTCTTCTGGCTCAATCCGCATTTCTCTACGACCCCCCCTTTAGGCTGTGCGCTTCCCCGTGGACTATTTTGAATGACAGGAGTAGTTTTGATTATATCTGTCAAACTAGATGGTCAATCACTTTGATTTTTTTCACAATATCTGTGATATCCTGGTCTAGCTCCTCCTCATTTTTCATAAACTTCTTAATTTTAGTACTAACGGTAGAATCAATTATGTGATGTTTGCCTATGCATGGTCCATATGTTACGTGTTAATTGAGAACTTCAATTATATATAACTCGGGTTCACGATGGTGAAACAAGTTGAAATTATAGAGGTGTTGTTCACATGTTAAACAATAAGTGTGCCAAATTTTAATAATTTCCTAATTCAACTGTCTCGTGGCGGAACTTCCTTAAGATATATATTAGACCGACATATCTATAGTGGTCCAGTTATATACTTGCTAATCCATCGCGTATATTTGTTATATTTTGTACTGGTCGATTGAAATTGCATCCGAAGAATAATACGGTTACGTAGTTAACCATTAAAATAATTGATCACTGTTTTCGACTAATCAGCGAAATAAATTTAATCTAATATTTTCGAATGCAACAATCGTAAGAGTACACAATTTTGCTAAATTCTGCTGAAAGACTATTGGAAGACATCAATTTTTTATCGCGTGAGAAATGATATGCATTTTTCATTTGAAATTTTCACTTGTCACAAGATGAATTTATAGCAATCGATGAGATGGAAGTAAATATATAAAAACGTTATCGATTGTATATCTCGCAAGTACATAATTTTCATCATCAAACAGAAACATTGCTGAAATTCTCAAATTTAATTTTTACAGGTATGTATTTCTCAAATTCAATAAAATCATAATTTATCTTTCCACTCGACTTTCTTACTGCAAGTGGGTTTCGCATGAAAATTCTATTGAATCCGAATGGAGGACTGAAATATAATCGACACGTGAGAATCATTTTCTTGATTTATAATTTTTTTTTAATAAAGAGTGAAAAACATGTTGGTAGGCAATTCTATTTCAGTTGTAGCTCCAGGACTATTATATCAATGTGCATTGTTTTTGGTTAGTTGAATAGTTGTCTGTCATAAAAATACAATTGTCAGGTTACTCTGGTAATAAATCATGTTACTGAACTGCTGTGCATTCATTACTCTGTAAACAAAACACTGTGACGTAACACAATTGTAGGTTATTCGTACTAATGTACAAATAACTGTACGAGACTTTTTAAATCTCAATATTTGCTGCATTTTCTAATGAATCAAGAAAATTATGAAAATATGTCGAGAATTCTCGATCCCCCATCAAACGTACTCGTACGTATTTTTTCATGCAAATTCATAATTGTAATATGATGTTTTGAATTCATATCGAAAACGTTAGCTTTCAACATGAATGATTTCACCCACCAATGACAAGCTTCTTCTTGGTCGATAGTTAACTTGGTAACACAATGAATGTCATTTATTAGGTATATACAAATCTTTATTATTCAGATAACACAGGTGTTGCAAAAATAACAATTTTTTGAATTCCTAATGTTCCGCATTGTAACATAGTTTGCAAATTATTATACTGCCACCAATTGGTAAAATGAGTTGTCTGCCCGATTCGCAAAACTTTTGCTTTTTTTGGTAGAGTACAAATACGAAAATATTTTTCTTTTGATTTTACCCTCATTTTCGTGTAACAGACGAGGTTGAAACATTATTTGAAACTTTTGTAATAATTTCGATACTTATTTCAATAAAAAAAATCAATTTAATAAAAAAATATATTTTTCCTTTGACGCAAGAGGTTGCAAATTGAACCTCTTGTCAAAAACATTATTTTAGTTATTTTTTCGAGTTTGCAGAACTTCTGTGATTTTCATCGAAAAATTAGGACTAACTTTTTTAAAACGACATTTCCATTTTGTATGAGGGTTGCAAATTTATCAGAGGATGTAAATTGCTATTTTTCAAAACTTCGAAAGTTTGCAGAACTTTTGCAAATTTTTCCGCGCTAACAATGTGAAAATTCTTTAAACCTGATTTTCAACATCTTCCGTTCGGAAAAAAGGGTTGCAAAATCAGACTACATATCATACGAAAGTCCTCTTCACTCTACTGAAGTTTTGAAACTTTTGTAATTATTATTAAATTTTGGGAAAATCATGTCTATCTCTACTGGCCTATTGATCTTTATACAGAAGTTGCTTGCTGTCAAAGTACAACTCCAACCTATTTTTAATAATAACTTCAAATAGTTTATACCAAAAATTGATATAATTGATATTGGACGGTAATTTTCCAATCTATCAATATCTCCTTTTTTGAAAATAGGTATTATCTTAGTGATCTTCAGCTAATCAGGAAATTTTCCCTGGATTATACAGGCATTGTACAAAATGGCCAGAGGCTCCGCGATGAACTGTATGGATTCTTTGATTATCCTGTTATTTGAATCTTATGAGTCAAAGCAGTTGGAGTTTTTCAGTAGAGTAATTACATTGAATACATCAGAATCTCTAATAAGTTCAGAGTAAAAAGGTCCAGAAGATTTAGGCCTCAACTCATCGTTGAATGAGGGGAAATTGGAATAGTCAGTACTGCTATCGCATTGATCAATTATAATTTCTGCTGTTGTGGCAAAAAATTCATTATATACTTGTGAATTGATATTTTCACTTATTTTTTTTACTATTTTGCTTTTTACTCTCAATCTGAATGAAGCTCCAGCTATCCTGGATTTTATTTCTAGGTTTCAGTTACGGATTTTTGGTAGTTTTAATAAGTTTTTTGAAGGTTTCCTTATGGAAAAACTGAAACCACTGTCATCGCTCAAGTTCACCAAATGGTGCAAGAAGACCGTCAAATAAAAAACGTCTTGTAGCTTTGTTGGGTCGGAATTTTTACAGTCAACCCTCATGTTGCCGCCAATAACTCTTCGTGCACCAATTCTATACGTTACTCGTTTTATTCTGTTAAATTTTCAGTGGTTTTCTGTTCATTTCTGGTTGGTAATTTTAATAAATGGTTCGAATGAAAATAACAACAACTCATTCAAAAAACTATTTAGATAATGAGTTCCAGAATGAACGCAAAATATCCTATATCCTTTTCTACATATACCACAATTTTTGCACAAGGTTTTAATATCAGTTAAGTAGTTATAAGCGTGGGTACGTACCGTAGAAACGATTGTACCAATAAATAAACAATAAACCCGCATATAGTGAGTAACAAGTCGGTCGTACCTTACTAGGAGAATGTTTTATAAATAATTGCGCTCGTTGTTTGGTCGCCACCGACAGATATTAATCGACGTTGTAGTTTATTGAAAAACGAAACGTTTCACGTAAACCGATTAAAATATTTACTTTGATTGTTTTCTACGATGACTGAACATCCTGTTCGATGGTACCGATGCTTGTTTTGTTGGAGAAGGAACCATCCATACAAGGGCGGATTTTTTAATAGACTCAGACCGCCGCACAGTGACCTGACTTGGCCGAAAAACGGTCAAAAGTCGTTTTTTCGTTAGAAAATAGAAATTTTGAAAGAAACTGTTTCCTGGTTTCGATAGGTATTGTATAATTCCTGCGAATAACTTATGGATGTTACTTATCTATACAGGGTGTTATAATAATAATAATAATAATATTTATTTTCCAGTAAGACACAAGTACATATGTATAGGAATAGTCACACAGAGAGAAACATTTGGTAAAACGGAACAGAACAACATAGTCACTTGTTAAAACATCACATGTTAAAATATTCGTCCAAGGAATAAAAACTATTTTTAATTAGGAATTTTTTCAGCGCTGCGATAAAATGTCTACTTTCATTAGTATTTTTTATTCCGTGCGGCAATCTGTTATAAATGGTCAAACCCAAATAGGAAAGTGAGTTTTGCGAAACTCTATATTTATAAAATGGAATATGGAAATTATTCTTTTGTCGTGTATTTATCTTATGCAAGTTTTTATTCAGAGTAAACTTAGTTTTGTTCGTGAAAATAAAAGTGAATATTTCATGGATGTACATAGAATAACAGTGTCATTATATTAAGTTTGACAAACAATCCCCTACAAGAGTAGGTTGAAGGAACGCCAGCCACTATTCTTATTATTCTTTTTTGCAAAGTAAACACGTCATTAACGGAAGTGGAGTTGCCCCACAAACATATACCATACCTAATACGGGACGCTACCTGAGAGTGGTACAAGGATAGTAGCTGGGGCTCCACCAAGACTTGTTTGAGATTCCTGAACAAATAACATAAAGAATTCAACCTCTTGTTCAGGCATAGGTATACAATGATTTTTCCAGTTGATATTTTCATCAATGACCAGACCCAGGAATTTGGTTTCATTTGTATTGTCAATTGATACGTCATTGATGCAGATAGTTATTGGTAGACAGTCTTTTTGCCTGTTATGGAATTTCACTATTCGTGTTTTAGAGGCATTGAGATATAGAAAATGTAAGCTGCACCATTCATATACAGAGTTCAAGACTTGTTCACTTATCTGTTGTGTTTTATTTCGTCCTTATCCGATACTATCAAAGAGGTATCATCAGCAAACATCCTTATAGGGGTCTCTGTTAAGTGCTCATCAAGATCGTTGGTGTACAACAGAAATAGAATTGGCCCCGGTATTGACCCTTGCGGGACTCCTATGTTGACCAATTTAGATTCAGATTTGGTTTGTGTGGCTGCTCCAGAATTGAGTTCTGGTATGCTCACGTATTGGAGTCGGTTAACTAAGAAGGAAGAAATCCAACCAAGAGCTGGACCTCTAACTCCATAGTTATACAATTTGGCTAATAGAATTTGATGGTTGACACAGTCGAATGCCTTGCTGAGATCGCAAAAGATCCCCGCAGGGCATTCTCCTGTTTCAAAATATTCTACAGCTTTTTCGAAGAATGAAATTGCAGCTGTATTTGTCGAATGATTAATTCTGAATACATGCTGATTTTTGCTCAAAATATCGAACCTTTTTAAGAAGTTCAAGAGGCGATCTAAAAATGAATATTCGAAGATATTTGAGAAACTTGGCGTTATTGTTATTGGCCGATAATTATCCATCAAGTTTACAAGACCCTTTTTATGAATAGGAATGATTTTCCCTGTTTTAAGGGCATCAGGAAATTTGCCAGTTAAAAAAGATAAATTCACTAAGAAGGTCATGGGTTTGATAATGCTATTCGGACATTTTTTCAATAGGAATAATGGTATGTCATCATTTCCCGCCGAGTGTTTATTTTTGAGTTTAGTTTTCAGTAATGTTTCCAGTTCTATAGCAACAAAAGGGTTGAGAAAAATGGAAAAGTTATTCAATTTAATTTTTGGATTTTTTATATTTTTTATTTTACTCTGATCAATTTTGTTGATGATTTCTTTTGGAGCATTTATAAAATGACTGTTGAACAAATTAGATACTTCATGAGGATTATCATATATTATTCCATCTTTACTAATATCAATTTTATGGTGTGATTCAACTTTTTTGTTACTCAATTCTGAAATAACTTGCCAAGCTGTTTTGTTAGCATTTGTTGGATTAGCTATAGTATTTTGATAGTACATTTTTTTTTGAATTTTCTAACAACTGTTCGTGTTTTTTTTTAGCAGCTTTATATGTGCTGCGTAGTTCAGGGTATTCTGATTGTAGGTAATGTTAATCTTTCAAATTGACACTAGATGATTTGACGTCATCTGTAACCCATTTTTTAATTTTAATCTTTATAGGATAACATTTTCCCAACGGAAAGTACATTTCAAAATGAAAGAGGAAGACTTCCAGAAACAAATTAAAAGCATTGTTCATGTCGGACATTTTATAAAGTTCAGACCAATTTTCCTGAAGAAGTGCGGTATTGAAACAATTAATCGATCGATATTTTACAGGATTTTGTGAATAATTTTTAAAATAGTATCGATATTTGGACGAAAATTGGTATTTGGGGATTTTTTCATACGAGAAATTCAAATTTGATCTTAGTTTGGCCCTCAATTGTAGGGGGCGCCGCCTACAGGTCTTTGTCACAACTTTGTCGTGCATGTATGTATCACATTTTCTAGACGAAAAATCGATTCCTCTACAGGGTGAGTCAACAGGATTCCCGTGGTTCATTGCTCCTTAATGTATCACTATTTCGATGTCTTATATTTTTTTTGTCAAAGGGACCATCTGAGACCACCTTACAAAATTATTCTCATTCATACGGGGTGCATCATTGATGCGTGGCTAACCAAAGTTGTTCTTTTTCAAATGAAACACCCGGTATATTTTCATACATTCCGATCGGCTGTTCCATTGGCTGCTCAACGATTTTTTCAATTTTGAATTATGTTGCGGCGTTGCCGAGTTATTCAAAAAAAATCTATTTTGTATACTTCTTTTCGGAAAATTACCTATATCACATTTCGAAATGATCAATGAAGATAATTGGGAAATCGTTGGTCGATATGATGATGTTCATTGAGAATATCAAGAGTTTTGAATACATTGTACAGGATGTTCGATACAACAACACAAACTTAGCCATTTTCAAACCTCGGTATTTTGATTTTTTCAAATGGAACACCCTGTATATTTTCATTTAAATCAACTCTTTTTCAATAACTCTACACTTTTTCTTCTCCATGTCATGTACCTAAAACAACTCGTTTTCGAGATATTCTGGTTTAAAGGAATTGGTCAATATCAAATCAACAATTCTATAGATTTTTTCATCTACATGTTTGTTCATAGAAAATACTGATACTGAATGATGTTTCAATTATTTTTTCCATCTTCAGAAGCATTCTTGGCAACTCATGAATAACTAGCATGGCAAAAGGAATTTTCAAATGTAACTATTTTTTCAAGTTTAGTTATCCATGACTACCGCTGAAAAATGATTATCGGAATTTGTAAATAGAGGTAACTGTCAAACTACAATCCAGTTGTGTTAGAAATATTGTGTCATTATGAATGATCATTTAGAGGACATGGTTAAAATGTTGTACGCTTTGAGGGAAAGTGATGGCAATTGCTTACTGGCATCTAGATTATACGAACAAAAGTTTCCTGAGAGAAGACATCCAGACCAGCGAGCATTTCGAGACCTCAAAACAAGATTTGAGGAAACCGGAAAAGTATTTTACAAAAAGTTTGATCGTGCTTGTCCTGTAACAAATGATGGAAATACTCTTGATATTGCATTGCATATTACCGAGAATCCCCATGTTAGTACACGTATTTTCTGTAGGGAGTTGGGAATATCTCAAAGTGGTGTTTCTCAGATGGTAAGAAAATGCAATTACCACCCATATCATATGCAGTTAATGCAGGAGCTGACTGAAAAAAATAAATTCCAAAGCGAATGCGGTTTTGCCAATGGAGTGTAGATAAAATGAACCAAAAACCTGATTTTTTTGAGTATGTTCTATTTTCGGACGAAGCCACGTTTCACAACAATGGCCATGTGAATCGGCATAATATGCACTATTATGCAACTGAGAATCCTCATTCTGTTAGATATGTCAATCACCAACAACGTTGGTCACTGAATGTTTGGGGAGGTATCATTGGACGGCGTGTAATTGGGCCCTTTTTTTTCAACGGTCATCTCAATGGAAAAAATATCTAAGATTTCTGCAAAGTCAGTTATCAAATTTATTAGATGATATTCCATTGGCAATAAGGCAGATAATGTGGCTACAATGAGATGGCGCGCCTGCACATTACCACACTGATGTGCGGGAATACATTGACAATGAATTCCGTGAAAAATGGATAGGAAGAGGAGGGCCAGTTCAGTGGCCTCCAAGGTCACCGAACCTTACAAAAATTTTTTTCTGTGGGAATACATCAAATGAGTTGTCTATCAAACTCTGCCTTCAACTCCTGAAAATATGAAAGCAAGAAGTCGTACTGCTTTCAGGGAAATTTCAGAGGACATGCTGGCACATGTGGATACTAATTTCCGAAACAGATTGAGAGTGTGTATTGGTGAAAATGGCAGGCACATTGAACATTTGCTGCATTAATAATTGTTATTTTCTGTTAGATTCGAATAAATATGATTTTTATGCAAAGTTTAATTTCAAATATGATACCAAAGGCGAACATTGTCAATATTTTCTGTGGAAAAATATCCATTTCTTGGATGTAGAATAACTCGGAAACGAGTTGTTTTAGGTACATGACACGGAGGATGAGAAGTGTAGAGTTATTGAAAAGGAGTTGATTAAAATGAAAATATACAGGGTGTTCCATTTGAAAAAATCAAAATACCGATGTTTGAAAATGGCTGAGTTTGTGTTGTTGTATTGAACATCCTGTACAGTTTAATCCAAATTCTTGGTATTCTCAATGAACATCATCATATCGACCATCGATTTCCTAATTATCTTTACTAAATATTTCGAAATGTGAAATAAGTAATTTTTCGAAAAGAAGTCTACAAAATAGATTTGTTTTGAATAACTCGGCAACGCCGCAACGGAATTCAAAATTGAAAAAATCGTTGAGCAGCCAATAGAACAGCCGATTGGATGATATAAAAATATACTGGGTGTTCCATTTGAAAAAGAACAACTTTGGTTAGCCACGCATCAATGATGCACCCTGTATGATTAAGAATAATTTTGGAAGGTGGTCTTAGATGGTCCCTTTGACAAAAAAAATATAAGAAATCGTAATAGTGATACATTAAGGAGCAATGAACCACGGGAATCCTGTTGACTCACCCTGTATAATTTTTACGTGAAAAAGGTATGTTTTTCAGAAGTCGCTAAAAGCAGCCGTTTTCGAAATATTTTTATTCAAATCAATCGATGCATGTGTTTGTCAAAAAGTTAAACAATTTTGAAATATTTTTCTTTATTCAATATAGAAACATGTCAAACGCTAATTTTTAAACAACAATAAACAACGGAACAGTAGATATAAATCAAAATCACAATAAATGTTCGAAATGTCCACCTCCTGCCTGTATGCACGCATCCAATCTTCTTCTCATTGATTCGCGCATTCTTTGGAAAATTCCTGGAGTATTTTGAATCGTTCTACAAGAGTTAATTATTCGATTACTTGATTCTTCTCCATTTTGGATGAGTGTCTGGTGAGTTAAGGGTTTTAGATGTCCCCAAAGGAAAAAATCCAAACTGTTGAGGTCTGGTGACCTAGAGGGCCATGGTTGAGGCTCTCCCCGACCTATCCAACGGTTGCCGAAAGTTTGATTTGAAAAATCTCGCGCTGAAATGTGCTGGGGCACCGTCTTGCATAAACCACATTCCATTTCGTAGTCTAAGCGGCACATCTTCCTCAAGAAAATGACGATATCTTTCTTCGTTTAATCTTCCCGGAATAAAGAGTGGACCTATAAAATAATCTCCAACTAAATTCCTCAGTCTACGAATAAAAAACACCGCACTAGATAATGTATTCGCCAATTTATTAACATGGCACTTCCAGTTTTCCTTGTCGTCAATATATATATCAAGCAACTTGACAATATGCCCATCTGTTAAAGTGACATTGGAAAATATAGTTATATTCTGGGTTTTCTCAGAATTAAGCAAAAGCTTGTTAGAACCGAACCAATCATTTGCTAATTTCAAAGTGTGTTTGGAGGATTCCATCAGTTCCTCCATATCACTGTTAAGATCGATTAAAGTTGTGTCATCGGCGAAAATAATACTATTTTTGGGCAAAATATGATAATTTATGTATGAAATGAATAGGGTCGGTCCCAAGATAGATCCTTGAGGCACCTCATGTATGAGTTCTTCCAAATTTGATTTAACACCATTAGTCGAAACAAACTGTTTTCTACCACATAAATTGGATTTAAAAAAATCTAGAGGAAGCCCCCGAATACCATGATAAAACAGCTTTCTGAGTAATATATCATGAGACATGCAATCAAACGCTTTTGTGAGGTCGCAGAGCGTTAGATGCGAATTTTTCCCCATTTCTAAGCCTTCAACTACACCAGAGATGACGTTTGTAATAGCTTCAGTTGTTGATCGATTCGACCTGAATCCAAATTGTCCAGGACAAAGCAGATAGTTTGCTTCTACCTTTTTTCAACTAGATACTCTATAATTTTAACTATGACAGGAATTATTGAAATTGGTGGAATGTTTTCTACCTTTTGTGGATCACCTTTTTTGATAAAGGCAAAATCACTGCTATTTTCAGCACATCAGGGAAAATACCTAGCGAAAAACATTCATTAATTAATAATGATAAGGGTTGAGCAATGATATCAGCTATGGCTTTGATGATAGCGCTATTAATTTCATAAAAGTCCGGACAACTCGAATCCGTCAATGACTTAATGGTATCCATAACCTCAAGAGGAGTTGCAGGAGAAAATGAAAATGAATTCTCCGGTGAATTGATATTCTTCAAGAAGTCAGTAGGTTCATGATTTGACTCGGGTTGAGAAGAAATCAATGTATTTGCTATGTTGATGGAATATCCATTGAACTCGTTCTCTGATATGAGTGCATGAGTTTTTTTTGGTGGATTTCTATTACACTCAAAATTGATTATTCTCCAGGAATATCTACTGATATTCGTGGACTTTTTCATTATAAATAAATTAAACATTAGAGAGCATTCTCCGCTTGTTATGCAATTCATTCAACCATTGAACCAGCAAACGGGCGACTTATGTCTGATATTGTTCCCACATTTTTTCGAAGGAAATATCTGTTTGATATGGCAACTTAGCATACTCATAAAAGTGATCAGTCACGGTGATTGGAGATTTGTCCTGAAAAATGTTCCAATTATAATTACCAAGCGCACGTCTCAGATCCTCCAAGCCCGAACGAAACATTTTTCTATTATAAGTATGATTTTCTTTTTGTTCTGAGGCAAAATCTAATCACATAAGTTGACCAAGATGATCCGATAAGCAGGGATCTAGAACACTAGTATTATATTGTTCTATATCAAGATTCGTAATTATGTTATCAATGCAAGTAGCACTCATCTGACCAATTCTTATGAAATCAGTAATAGTGACATGTAAATCAAAGGAAGTGAATAAGGTTATAATCCCAAAAAAGTGTCACAAAAACAAGCTTCAAACAATACAGTAATGGGAGCTTGATAATTTTTTGTGCATGGAAAGCTAATCAACTGTAAATTGAAAAACAGTGAAAATGTATGATATTCTTGAAACACAAGATGTTGGATTTTTTTATCAGTATCGGTGTACTTTTTTTCACCCTAACTTGCAAAGTTTGTAAAAATTTCGTTTAAAATAAGGTTTTTTTAGATTTTTCAGTGCAAAGGCCAGAATGGCCTTGACATTTTTTCCTGTACTAAGTAAAAACACAGTCATTACCTTATATGCGGATGATTTTGTTTCCTTTCACAAACCAGTATTGCCTTAGTTATAACCAATCAATTGTTTCAACTTTTTTTCTTCAGACATATGATGCTTACGCTCCAAAATTATGTAAATTCAACCCTCTTTAACTTTTAGAAAAATGAACTTAGGAACTAACTCCTAATGCGGCGTATTCTTGGGGTCATTTGAAGATGATATGAGAATAAAAATAGAAAAATCGACGTACACAGTCTATTTCACACAAAGATTCAATATAGATTGAACCACAAAATGGTAGATCACAGGGGAAAAACAACTACTTTCCTAGCAAATACCACGCAGAACGTTGAATGATATTCACCTGAAAATCCATGCAAACTTCCATATAAATGGAAATTAATTGCAAAATGTTTCTTTCTGATGAGCTCGATTATGTTTAATTTAAGTCGTGTTCGCCTAACAATCCGCATACCGGTTTCAGGCTTTTTGGCTCTCAGTACGGAGTAGTTACCAGCTCTTCGGATCTTTGGCTGGTGACTACTCCGTACTGATGAGACAAAAGCCTGAAACGTATCTGGATATAGCAACACACGAATTAAACATAATCAGCTTATCAAAAGAAACATTGCAATCAATTTCCATTTATATGAGAGATTTCAGGTGAATATCATTCAACGTTCTGCGTATTCTGGAAAGATGTTTCCCTGATCTACCATTTTGGGTTCAATCTATATTGAATCTTTGTGTGAAATAGACTGTGTACGTCGATTTTTCTATTTTTATTATACTTTTCACATGGCCCTTTACTTTCATGATATGAGAATGTTGGATTTGATCACTTAGCACCGCTTTTTGGGCGCTCGGAGCTTCACTCTTGAATGTTAGTGGGTTTTATCGTTCACAGCTGAATCCTAAACGAATCGATATCGATTCCGGGAGTTTCAACTCCTAGACATGAACCGAAAATATTGCATAAACACTGTACCTCCTCGACCATAACTCCCAATATTCGAAGCGGAATATGTTTCACCATTTCCGAAATGATCGAATGTTCCAAACCCATCGATCTCGACACACACAGCGTGTTTTAATATTATTTTCGCAGCGTGCAGTCTCCGAGGTATTTGCCAGTCGACAATCTATTTCTCTGCACTATTATTTATAGATTAATGACTGGGCAAGGAACAATGTTCGTTTGGGCCATAACTCACGACCCCGGTACAGCGAGGTGGTGCGTAACACCGGCAGCCAGCAAATAACATCCAAGTAGGCGATGGTTCCCACGATATTGAACTAGCCACGCTACTCTGCGAGCTGTCTATGACCACGATTTCCTGGTGCTTTGGGAAATATGTAGATTGTTGAGTTATGAGGATCGAATTATAATTCCCTTGTTCGCAACAGACTTTATCGACTATTTCGTAACATAATTAAACCTATTAGTTTGTGAATATACGTAAAAAAACAGCGTTCAAGTGCACGTAGGCAATCCGCAATATTTTATATGGAGGACTGGAAAAACGATTTCTCGTGCAATCGCACGTGAAGTGAGTATTTCGCGTTTTCAACACAGTCCACGAAATTTAATTTCGCGGCCGTTACCCATAGCAAGGACCGCCAATACAAACGTCACTTCCAAATTTGACATTTCTTAAATACGACAATGACATGGATGATTTTTTATTGAATACAGCATTGATTTTTCAATTAACAACCAATACATACTTATTTTTCAGGTATTGAAACGAAAAGCGCCGTATTTACAATACTTTTTCGTGCAATCGCCCGCAAAGTTTTTTTTTTTTATGTTCTGGTTTCCACGAAAAGGGATATCCTGTAATGTTCAGAGAAGATCGTGGGAAAGAAGGTAGGAGTTGGTGTTCTTCTTAAATTTCTGGAGGTTGTATGCCTCGGGGAACACCTCCCTAGGCAATGAGTTCCAAAGCCTCGCTGTTCGTTGGATGAACGAGTCTTTGGAAAGTGATGTTCTGCAGGTCTCCAAAGTGACCACGAAGGGGTGTGATGACTGAACTTGACGGGTTAGTCTCGAAGAGACTGCCAAAGCAGGAACGATTGTTGATATTTCAGAAGAGCATCGCCCATGAAAATATCTATAAAATAGAGACAAATCGCCAACTTTTCCACGGTGTTCCAGACAAGTGAGCGAGTTTGTAAGCGATGCATCACCGACGAGACGAATTGCATTTTTTTGGACAGAATCCGATAGCCTCAGGATATGTTTAGGTGCCGCGCTCCAAATATGGGAACAGTATTCCAGGACAGGTCGGATCTGTGCCTTATAGATCATAAGCAGCTGAGTGGGGGTGAAATAGCTCTTGGCACGAAACAAAAAACCAAGTTTTTGGGATGCACTTTTGGCAATGGACCTCACGTGATTTTCCCAGGAAAGGTTATTGCTGATAGTAATACCAAGCATCGATATGGATGACTTCAGTGGTATGGTTACTCCTGACAAAGTTATGTTAGGCACAGTGAGATCGGCTTTTTTAGAGAAAAGACATGCTTGTGTTTTGTTTGCATTGAATTCTACCAAGTTATTAGATCCCCACTCAAGAATTGTTGCTAAGTCCATATTTATATTATTAACATTTCTTCCTCGTTCATTTCTGGTTTCACGGGCTGATATAGGGGCCCTGGAAGAGAAAGCGGTATGGAGGGTACTATCATCGGCAAAGCTGTGTACTGGACATGAAGTTGCTTTCAACAGGTCGTTGATGTGAAGTAGAAATAGTGTTGGTGCGAGAATAGATCCTTGCGGAACACCAGCATTTATGAGTAGAGTGTCAGATGAAACTCCATCGACCACTACATGGAGACCTGTTTGAGAAAACTAGCAAGCAGAGAACACAGCTGAGGGGCAAGCCATAAGACGGAAGCTTGGCGAGGAGTCCCTGGTGCCAAACTCGATCGAACGCCTTGGAGATATCTAATGCCACAGCTAAAGTTTCTCCATACTTTTCAATAGATAGCTGCCATATATGTGAGACGTAAGCGAGCAGGTCACCAGTTGATCTCTGATGGCGGAAGCCATATTGCCTATCGTTGACAATTCCTGAGTCTTCCAGATATTTCATGAGCTCGATGTTGATGGCTTTTTCCATGACCTTTGAAATAATAGATAGCAGTGCGATAGGTCTGTAGTTGCTAGGTAGGGCCTTTTTGCCTTTTTTAGGGACTGGCTGTACTCTTGCTATTTGCCAATTCGACGGAAAGTGAGTATTTCGCGTTCTCAACACAGTCCGCGAAATTTAATTTCGCGGCCGTTACCCATAGCAACGACCGCCAATACAAACGTCACTTCCAAAATTGATATTTCTGAAATACGACAATGACAAGATGAAATGGAATGCTTAGGGTAATGTCCTAATTTTCTTTTCTTGTGGTAGTTAATTCTGTGCTTCGATATAATGGACAGTAAATCTTGCGATGATATCAATCAAGTACCGGAAATAAATGAGTCCACAGCCACTTGGTATTTTTCTTCTTAAAACTTCAATGAACTTTGGTTAACAAGAATGAAGGACCACCTGTCTATCAAACAGGACAGAAATGGTAAGCAGGTTTGTTGAAAGCTAAGCTATTGTCGATACCTTACATAATCAGCTCGTTAAAGGAATATATACATTTTGAACTGTCAACGTGACAATGGTGGTATTCTATTCGGAAAATCAGCTTCTCAAAGTATTTTCTGTATGGAAATTGGAAAGTTTACTCACTAAACTTAGTCGGATTGCGGAAATAGCTTTATCTTCTCTTATTAGCGTACTTGCACTCTTTTTCGGAATAAACGGTGAACTTGTTATGAAAAAACAATATTAATTTGTGACAAACTCTCTAGCATGACATTTCATTCATTATTACATGCCTACCTGATTTTATTTTCAACGAGACACAAAACTGAGGAAATTGAACAGGGCTGGCCTCAGACATTTTGGCAAGCTAATTTTCATCATTTTCAACTATGTTTAAACACAAGGATTAATTTACATTCTGTTTGTCACACCAATCTTTAAACTCGCTGTAACATTTTTCGTACTGCCGTTCAGACTTTTCAGGTATTAAAACGGAAAGCGCCAAGTTTACAATACTTTTTAGCTCTGGAGGAGTGCAAGATACCAAAATATCATATTTGCGTTTTGTCAAGAACTGTCAAAATATATTGAGCCATATAATTCCCATAGCAACGCTGTGATTTCGTTAATTAAATTGAACTGCTGTCGATTTTTAAGCAATAATACATTTTTCGTGCAATCGCATGCGAAGTGAGTATTTCGCGTTCTCAACAGAGTCCGCAAGATTAAATTTCGCGGCCGTTACCCATAGCAACGTCACTTCCAAATTTGACATTCATAAAATACGACAATGACAAGGATTATTTTATATTGAATACAGCATTAACTTTTAAATTAACAACCAATACATACTTATTCTTCAGGTATTTCTGAAATACGACAATGACAAGGATTATCTTTTATTGAATACAGCATTAATTTTTAAATTAATGCTGCGCCGAGTTCACAATACTTTTTCATGCAATCGCCCGCAAAGTGAGTATTTCGCGTTCTCAACAGAGTCCGCAAAATTAAATTTCGCGGCCGTTACCAATAGCAACGGCCGCCAAACCAAACATCACTTCCAAATTGGACATTTATAAAATACGACAATGACAAAGATTATTTTATATTGAATACAGCATTAATTTTTAAATTAACAACCAATACATACTTATTTTTCAGGTATTACTGAAATACGACAATGACACGGATTATCTTTCATTGAATACAGCATTAATTTTTAAATTAACAACCAATTCATACTTATTTTTTAGGTATTAAAACGGAAAGCACCGAGTTCACAATACTTTTTCGTGCAATCGCCCGCAAAGTGAGTATTCCGCGTTCTCAACAGAGTCCGCAAAATTAAATTTCGCGACCGTTACCCAAAGCAACGGCCGCCAAACCAAACGTCATTTCCAAATTTGACATTTAATTATAAAATACGACAATGACAAGGATTATTTTATATTGAATACAGCATTAGTTTTTAAATTAACAACCAATACATACTTATTTTTCAGGTATTTCTAAAATACGACAATGACACGGATTATCTTTTATTGAATACAGCATTAATTTTTAAATTAACAACCAATTCATACTTATTTTTTAGGTATTGAAACGGAAAGCGCCGAGTTCACAATACTTTTTCATGCAATCGCCCGCAAAGTGAGTATTTCTCGTTCTCAACAGAGTCCGCAAAATTAAATTTCGCAGCCGTTACCAATAGCAACGGCCGCCAAACCAAACGTCACTTCCAAATTGGACATTCATAAAATACTACAATGACAAGGATTTATTTACATTATGTTTGCCACATCAATCTTTAAACTCGCTGTAACATTTTTCGTACTGCCGTTTAGATTTTTTAGGTATTAAAACGGAAAGCGCCAAGTTTACAATACTTTTTAGCTCTGGAGGAGTGCAAGATACTGAAATATCATATTTGTGTTACATATTTGCGTTTTGTCAAGAACTGTCAAAATATATTGAACCATATAATTCCCATAGCAACGCTGTGACTTTGTTAATTAATTTAAACTGCTGTCGATTTTTAAGCAATAATACATTTTTCGTGCAATCGCACGTGAAGTGAGTAGTTCACGTTCTCAACAGAGTCCGCAAAATTGAAATTCGCGGCCGTTACCAATAGCAACAGCCGCCAAACCAAACGTCACTTCCAAATTTGACATTTCTAACATACGACAATGACAAGTATTTATTTCGTACTGTTTGCCACATCAATCTTTAAACTCGCTGTAACATTTTTCGTAATGCCGTTTAGATTTTTTAGGTATTAAAACGGAAAGCGCCAAGTTTACAATACTTTTTAGCTCTGGAGGAGTGCAAGATACTGAAATATCATATTTGTGTTACATATTTGCGTTTTGTCAAGAACTGTCAAAATATATTGAACCATATAATTCCCATAGCAACGCTGTGACTTTGTTAATTAATTTAAACTGCTGTCGATTTTTAAGCAATAATACATTTTTCGTGCAATCGCACGCGAAGTGAGCATTTCACGTTCTCAACAGAGTCCGCAAAATTAAATTTCGCGGCCGTTACCAATAGCAACAGCCGCCAAACCAAACGTCACTTCCAAATTTGACATTTCTAAAATACGACAATGACAAGTATTTATTTCGTACTGTTTGCCACATCAATCTTCAAACTCGCTGTAACATTTTTCGTAATGCCGTTTAGATTTTTTAGGTATTAAAACGGAAAGCGCCAAGTTTACAATACTTTTTAGCTCTGGAGGAGTGCAAGATACTGAAATATCATATTTGTGTTACATATTTGCGTTTTGTCAAGAACTGTCAAAATATATTGAACCATATAATTCCCATAGCAACGCTGTGACTTTGTTAATTAATTTAAACTGCTGTCGATTTTTAAGCAATAATACATTTTTCGTGCAATCGCACGCGAAGTGAGCATTTCACGTTCTCAACAGAGTCCGCAAAATTAAATTTCGCGGCCGTTACCAATAGCAACAGCCGCCAAACCAAACGTCACTTCCAAATTTGACATTTCTAAAATACGACAATGACAAGTATTTATTTCGTACTGTTTGCCACATCAATCTTCAAACTCGCTGTAACATTTTTCGTACTGCCGTTTAGATTGTTTAGGTATTAAAACGGAAAGCGCCAAGTTTACAATACTTTTTAGCTCTGGAGGAGTGCAAGATACTAAAATATCATATTTGTGTTACATATTTGCGTTTTGTCAAGAACTGTCAAAATATATTGAACCATATAATTCCCATAGCAACGCTGTGACTTTGTTAATTAATTTAAACTGCTGTCGATTTTTAAGCAACAATACATTTTTCGTGCAATCGCACGCGAAGTGAGTATTTCACGTTCTCAACAGAGTCCGCAAAATTCAATTTTGCGGCCGTTACCAATAGCAACAGCCGCCAAACCAAACGTCACTTCCAAATTTGACATTTCTAAAATACGACAACGACAAGGATTCATTTACATTCTGTTTGTCACACCAATCTTTGAACTCGCTGTAAGATTTTTCGTACTGCCGTTTAGATTTTTCAGGTATTAAAACGGAAAGCCCAAGCTTACAATACTTTGCAGCTCTGGGGGCGTGCAATATACTAAAATATCACTATCAGTATCAAACATATTTGCGTTTTGTCAAGAACTGTCGAAATATTTTGTATATCATTTCCATAGCAACGCTGTGACTTTGTTAATTAAATTGAACTGCTGTCGATTTTTAAGCAATAATATATTCATTTGCAATTATCTAAGTTTATTAATTTTGACGATTGCATGAAAAATAGTGTGTATGCCATGACCGCGAAACTTTTCAGCGATCTCAAGATTATCTTGCTTCGGCGATAACTTTTCTTTGGGTACGCTAAAAAGGTATTTCGCGGCCTTGGCATACAAATAACTATTTAGCTCTGGAGAAGTTCAAGACACTAAAATATCACTACCAGTATCAGACATATTTGCGTGCGTGAAATGTCAGTTTATTGTGATCATTTTTGTTTGAGATTTTCACATTTGAAGGAGTTTTCCAAATTTTCTGTGAGATTCTATTTTTAACCGACGAAACCAAAAAGGAGGAGGGTCTCTATTCGACCCGTATTTTTTTTTTCATCATATTTTTTTATGTATGATCACGCATAATTTTTTACTGAGGCGTCCGATTCCGATAATTCTTTTTTCAGTGGATAGGGTGTACTTCGAATTTGGTCCCATTTGAATTCAAAAGATGAAATCCACCCCTAAGGATATTGATCACTCACCCTCTGAATTCTGGTCCGTTAACCGATTCTATCAGGCATAACTTTGTACTGGGTTCTTCGATTTGGATGACTTTTTTTTTGATAGATAGGGTATACCTTATATTTGGATTTCGAAAGGAATTAGCCACCCTTACGGGTAGAAAAATAGGGGATAATTGATTTTCCACAAGTGAACATTGATTTTTCACTAGTTGAAAATGACAGATCGCTACTGACATTATTCTTGTTCCACATCCGTCAAAATCAGTATATTTCATGAGAGGATGGAATGATATATAAAGTAATGAAATAAACTAACCAGAACAACGAAAATAATTTATATTACAACAAATAGTAAAAGTAGATAATCATATTATTTAACTGGTAATAGTTGAGGTAAGGTGGGTAAGTAAGTATTTTGGAAGTAATAAAAAAACAAGTAGGTAGTAATTGGTAGATTTTAGCAAAAAAATGAAAAATAAAAACTTTTAACAAAAAATTAAACCGACGAAATACGGAACTGAAAAGTAAAAAATAGAAACTTTTTAACAAAAAATTAAACCGACGAAAAAATCAACTGAAAAGCAAAAAATAAAATAAACCTTCTTAGTCTAAATGATAATTGAGCTCCTAAACTAATGTGAGTAACTGATTTTGAGTCGGCGCCAAACAAACTAGCAATTGAATTAGGTGAAAATGATGGCAGCGAGATGCACGGCTGCGTTTTGATGACTTCTTTCATAGATAATGATCTTCGATAATTGTTTGTTTGGCGCCTACTCAAAATCAGTTACTCACATTAGTTTAGGAGTTCAATTATAATTTAGACTAAGAAGGTTCATTTAATTTTTTGCTTTTCAGTTGATTTTTTCGTCGGTTTAATTTTTTATTAAAAAGTTTTTATTTCAAATATGAAATGGAGAAGATGGCCACAAATTTTTTCAAATCAAGTTTTTAGTAGTATTTATTCAGTATTTATTTAATTATTTTTCATACATTCCTGTATAATTATAGCAAGTCAGAAAGAAAACGTATGTATAAGAACAAAATGAAAGCTTTAGCAGAATGGAACGATGCCCCCTATAAAATTATCGAGTAGCATATATGCGAGTGAAACAGTGAAAAATATGCAATTTTTAGAGCTGTAAAACTTAGTATTGGTTTCAGTCTTCGGAGCATGAATATTATACTTGATAATTTATTACATAAATAATGTATGTGACTGACCCAAGACAAATTGTCATCAATATGTACACCTAATAATATCACTGCCAAACCCTGTGTGACTTCTATATGTGAGGAGATGATTAAATATTGTGTCTTCGCTCGATTCAATTTATTCTAACTCAGTTGGAATAGACTGTATATCCAAGAGTACATCGCTGAACCTTTAGCTTATATTATAAATCGATCAATAGAGTCAGGAGAATTTCCAAATTACCTAAAAACAAGTTTAGTGACCCCTATTTTCAAAAAGGGTGATACATCTATCATGAGTAATAACAGTACCGACTGTGATAGGTGAAGTTATTGAAAGATGTGTCTAGAACAGAATGTATGCATTCTTAACCAGATTTGAAATTCTATCAAAGTACCAACATGGTTTCTGCCCAGAAAAGTCGATTGAAAGTGCTTCCTACAACTTTTTTGAATATATTTACGATCCTATAGATGAAGGAAAATATGTTGGAGCACTCTTTTTCGATCTATCAAAAGCATTCGATACCATTGACCCAAACATTATCGAAAGCAAACTCTACTCTTTGGGATTTCGTGGTAACTTTCTGTCGTGGTTAGTCTCATACATGCACCTCAGAAAAATATCTGTAAAAATTGAAGAGCATAGGTGTGATTTCTATTCTATGGACCTGGGAGTTCCTCAAGGTTCCATCTTAAGTCCACTAATTTTTTCATTGTTTATAAACGATCTACCACTTCATATAAGCACACAATGTATAGTTCTCTATGCTGATGATTCAACTTTGGCTGCTGATGCTGACAGTCCCGAGGAACTCCAAGGTAAATTGAATATATTGTCAAAGGAATTCACGACCTGGTGGAAAAAAAAATCTTCAATTGGGAACTTAGACAAAACAGTGTGTATGCAGTTCTATCGCAGATAAAAAATTGTAACAAATTTTCAAGTAAGAGTGATGGATGATGTAATTAATCTCTCTGAAAATACCAAATTTCTCGGAACTTTCGTAGATAGTGATATGAGATGGGAAGCAAATATAAATGCTGTTTGTAAAAAGTTGAATAGTGGTTATTATGCCATTCTACAACTGAAAAATATTTTTGATATAACTCAACTGATCAACATTTATTATGCCATAATCTACTCCCACATCTCCTGTAATATCAACAACTGGGGCAGCTCCAGCAACTCCAACAGAATATTTATTCTACAGAAAAGAGTCATCAGATTCATTTTCAATCTAAAGATTAGAAATTCCTGTAGATAATATTTTAAAAGATTCAATATCTTAACATATCCATGTATATATATTTTTAAATGTATAATGTTATTTCTGAAACAGAAACATGTGTACGACACTGTTTCCCAACATCATAACTATTCCACTAGAAACAGAGATCTCATCAGGATCCAGACTCATAACACACCATTCTTTAAGAACAGTCCGTCATATACAGGAATTACATTTTCCAACCATCTTCCAACTGATCTAAGGAAAATTCAGAACGAAAAAATGTTCAAATCAAAATTGAAGAAATATCTGCAAGAATACTGTTTCTACAGCATTTCTGAATTTTTAAACTCGAGATAAGATGTTAGTTCTGTCTGTGTATATATGACATTTATATTTTACATTCGATTTGTTTTGAATTCGAGATAAAATGTTAGTTCTATCTGTGTATATGTGACATCTATATTTTGTATTTTGGTATTTTGATTATTTGTCTCCCTTTTTGTGTTCTTGACGTATCCTATATCATGTATTCGATCTTAAAGGATTCAATAAATTATTATTATTATTATTCACTGTAAAACATTTATTGGCTTCAATTCCACTATCCATGGCTAGCTGTTCGAGAGTGTTGATATTCTTGGCGGAGTTTATTATGGTAGTATTGTCAGCAAATAAGACAGATTTATTCGGCAGTAAAAAATTATGAAAATCGTTGATGTAAATGATAAATAGTAGTGGTCCCAAAATAGACCCTTAAGGGACACCATTTTCAATGTGACCTGGGTCAGACATAATACCAGCTATAGAAACAACTTGTTTTCTCTGAGATAGATATGAATCGAACACTTTCAGTGAAACACCTCTCATTCCATAGTGAAAGAGTTTGCCAATTAGTATCTCATGGGATACACAGTCAAAGGCTTTGGTTAGATCGCATAGCGTAAGACTAGTATGCTCACCTTCCTCAAGACCTTCAACTGTGTCCGTTATAACTTGCAAGAGCGCTTTCATTGTTGAGCTACCACCTCGGAAACCAAATGGTGCATTGTCAAATAATGCATTGTTTTCGAAGTATTTGTATAGCCGGTGTTCCAAGATTATTTCAATCACTTTGGAGGGCGTAGATAAAATGGAAATGGGTCGAAAATTTCATAAACAATCAACGTTTCCTTTTTTTAGTAAAAGTAGAACTTCAGAAATTGTGAATGAATCAGGAAAAACTCCTGAACTGAAACAATAATTTATGATGATTGTGAGAGGAGGGGTAGATAGGTCGGCGTTTTCTTTGAGTAACATACTGCTGAGTTCAAATATATCTGTAGCTGATGAATTCTTAAGGGATGTTATTGCATTAAATACTTCATTTTCAACAAATAGTTCAAGAAAAAAGGAACAGCTAGGTGTTGGTAAATTTTTCTTGAGATCTATGGGATTGCAAGTTGACTCCGGAAGAACGGATATTATGTCTTTAGCGATGTTGCAAACATATTGATTGAAGGCAGTGGGAGTCAAATTCTGGTCAATTTTTGTATTGTACCTATAGGAAAATTTTATACCAGTCATTTTCAACCAATCATATGCTTTATTTCGACATTGTTACTATGGTAACCAGCAAATTTTCTGAAAATTTTTCATCCACATTAGCATGTAGACGTAAAATTAATGAGTGGAAATTTCCCGGCACATGACAGCTGTCATATAATCGGACAAAAATAATATTGAAATAATATTGACAATATTTTTCATTTACTTACTTTATAAGTTGGGAATATTACAACAATTTATTAAGGTGTACATTCTATAATATCATTAATTAATTTTAAATTTTTCAGAAATTCCACTTCTACCTCCTCTTTCCAAAGTGGTGAATAAAACACAGAACCGGTGTTTTTTCAACAATATGCCTGTGTTTCATAAAATAAAAATAATACTGAGACACCAGTTTATTTCTTTGAGTATTAGATTTGTATCCAAAAGAAGGCACAATATCACGCAGAATGTTGCCAATCTCTTCAAATAAGTTTTCTTGCTCAGGATTTAATCCAGATTCTTCCACTAGGTATGTTAGATATTTTACATTTTTATGGTACATTTCAATGTGCTGTGATTCTTTGCAAAAGGAACACAATTCATACGATTGAAAGTTCATTTTATTATCACTTTTTTACTAACTTATGATTGTCTACAATGTTATGAGGAACTTATAATGCCACAAATAAAATATTGGTCGACAGGAGTAGTGAATGTCAAATCCATGGCTAACTTTACAATTTTTTTTTTAACCGGCAACATACGCCAACAACATTCTATTTAGAATGGAGAATAAAATATCCCGATTTCCTGAATTATTTGAAAAACAAATTATTACCGCTAATATTAATTTTTCTTAGAATTAAACCTAAAAGAATATGAAAAATATTTAAGTATATATGTATAGGTATAGTTATATATTTTTTGCTGTATATCACTTTTGTTTGTAGTCAATATTGACATTGCCCTAAAAAGGAAATTAAAAATTTTTTTAAAAGTATTGATATTATAAATTTTATTTTACAGGGAGGGAAAAAAAAACAAATATCCCGCAATACGAACATCCACTTTCATTTTTAATCAATATTGACATTTCCCTGAAACCCAGTAAGAAAATTGTATGAAAACAATCAATTTTATATAAAAATGTATCTGATATTATATATTTTATTTATATTTTATTTTACTAGGGCACAGGGAAAATAAAAAAATATCTACCGCAATACGAACGTATCCACTTTCATTTTTAGTCGATATTAACATTCCCCTTAAACCTAGTAAGAAAATTGTATGGTATGAAATCAATCAATTTTACATAATAGTTTATCTGACATTGTATATTTTATTCTACTAGGGAACGGGGAAAATCAGGAAAAATCTCCCCCAAAACTCCCACTACACACAGCCTTCTATTTATTTGTGAATAACGTCAAAATTAATATTTACTTAATGTTTTCTATTTAAATATAATTCCGGTGTAAAATTTTCTTACCGAATCTCCCACGTGCTTGAATTAATTGCGGGAAATTTATCTCGTATATGAATTTTTAAAGAAAAAAATTCATATATTCAAAAAATTTTCGGCAATAATTCATGCTCTAGGGAGATTATAAGTGAAAATTTATCAGTCTCCAGGAATCTTTTGGAAAATTGGTTGAATTTGATAGAAATAATTCATAAGATTTTTTCTTGGCCGTGGTTAACGCAGAAGAGTATTATTTTTTCATACTTTAAAAAAATACCTGGTGGTTGGTGTATTTTCACAGCAGGCGGAGGATTCCTCATTCTCTGTGGTGGATACTTAGGTACTTGTAGAACAACTGGCGTTTTTATGCTTAAATCTACTGGTTCCATCTGAACTGGAGGTCCTTCTGCCTGAAACAATTCAGAAGGTAAAGATTTTGAATATGTTGCAGTTATTTGAAAACAAAATATAGGATTCCAAATATCAGCCAGTACTGATATACCTATACCTGGTGTCAACGTATTCCTTAGACAAGCCATGGTTTCCAGAGTTCCTAGGGTATGAGATTCAAACTTGACAGATTCAAGAATTGGAGTATTTCTCAATATTTCATACTATCCCATCACTTCCGGTTACAACGGAAACGACCCCAACTCGAGAATTTCAAATGGAACGCCCTGTAACTTTTTTTAATTCTAGGGGAAGTTCTGAGTACGATCACACAATTTTGAGACGAAAAACTGGTATATTTGATTTTTCAGAAGCATTTTGATTTTTGCATCTAGAGTGTATTGGACTCACTTCAACCAATCTGATAGACATGTATGATGAAATATTATATGACATTGTGTTCCGCCTAGTTTAGTACCTATGGCGGTTTGATATTGCCAAAACCACTTATTGCGAAAAAAGTTAATTTTTTCAATAACAACATATTTTAGACACGAATTCCTTAGATTCCAATATCCACGATAGTTTCGAGTCGAAAGTCGGATGGATTACAATCCTAATGCACGAATTATTTGTCGAAAAATTATGAGAAAATTAAGGAATACCGCTCATCAAGTATGCTATGGATACAAAATTGATAGAACCTGAACTAAAAAACATCAATTATCACATAACGAAAATTCATAATATATTCCTAAAAAAAAATACCATTTTACCAGTATAGTTGGAGTTGAATGTTCGAAGTGCATTCCATAATTATAATCAACTACCAAAATAAACAAGATGAAAAATAAAATAAAATATTGATATAAAAGGTAAAGGTATTAGTGGAGAGAATACAGGTGTCAAAAAACTCCCCTCTTTGGAATGATACATTGATGCAAAATTCAAAAAAAAAAACAATATATCACTGCCTAGTCTGATATAATTATAATCAACTACCAAAATAAACAAGATGAAAAAATAAATTATAAGACAGGTAGTACAGGTGTCACATACCCCCTTTGGAATGGAAGGTGTCACAATACTCCCCTCTTTGGAATGATACGTTGATGCAGAATTCCAAAATTGTTTTTCAATCTATCACTGTCCAGTCTGACATAATTATAATCAACTATAGTATTTCTAATCCCAATTGGAAATCTCTTCCACACTACTGAACTTTTTTATGATTGTACCAGGAACGCTTTGAAAGTAAAAACACTGGTAGTATATAAATTGCCCATTTGCCGGGCAGTGCATATGAACACTCATCGTAGTGTTTTTATTTTTATTGCCGTTCCAATTGGGATTAGAATAACTATACCAAAATAAACAAGCTGAAAAATTTAAAAAAATATCAAAAAGGTAAAGTACAGGTGTCACAATACCCCCTTTGGAATGATACATGAGTGAAGAGGGTAAAGTACAGGTGTCACCATACTCCCCTCTTTGGAATGATACATTGGATCAAAATTCCCTTTTTTAACCGACGAAACCAAAAAGGAGGAGGTTCTCTAGTCGACCCCTATTTTTTTTTCCATCATTTTTTTTATGTATGATCACGCATAACTTTTTACTGAGGCGTCCGATTCCGATAATTCTTTCTTCAGTGGATAGGGTGTACTTCGAATTTGGTCCCATTTGAATTTAAAAATGAAATCCACCCCTAAGGGTAGCGAAATGAAGGATATTGATCACTCACCCTCTGAATTCTGGTCCGTTAACCGATTCTATCAGGCATAACTTTGTACTGGGTTCTTCGATTTGGATGATTCTTTTTTTAATAGATAGGGTATACCTTATATTCGGATGTTGGAAGGAATTAGCCACCATTACGGGTAGAAAAATAGGGGATAATTGATTTTTCACTTATGAACATTGGCACACACATACGTAGTTGACAATGACAGATCGCTACTGACATTATTTCTGTTCCACATCCGCCAAAACCATTATATTCTATGAGAGGATGGAATGATATACAAAGTAATGAAATAAACTAACCAGAACAACAAAAATAATTTATATTACAACAAATAGTAAAAGTAGATAATCATATTATTTAACTGGTAATAGTTGAAGTAAGGTGGGTAAGTAAGTATTTTGGAAGTAATCAAAAAACAAGTAGGTAGTAATTAGTATATTTTAGCCATAAAAAATTACTGAAAAGTAAAAAATAAAATAAACCTTCTTAGTCTCAGTAACTAAGCTCCTAAACTGATGTAAGTAACTAATTCTGAGTCGGCGCCAAACAAACAATCAACGAACATCATTAAATTACCTCAAAAAAATTATCAGAATGTCACCGCGCAACTCGATGCCATCATTTTACGCCTTACCTAATTCATTTGCTTGTTTGTTTGGCGCCGACTCGAAATTAGTTACTTACATTAGTTTAGGAGCCTAGTTACTGAGACTAAGAAGGTTTATTTTATTCTTTACTTTTCAGTTCCGTATTTCGTCGGTTTAATTTTTTGTTAATTTTTAAATCTTCCACTGTCTAGTCTGACATAATTATAATGAACTACCAAATAAACCATATGGAAAATAAAATAAAATTGATGAAAAAGGTAAATTACAGGTGTCACAATACCTCCTTTGGAATGATACATTGATGAAAATGCCAATTTTTTTTTCAATCTATCATTGTCTACTCTAACATAATGAAGAATGTCACTGGGTCTGTTGAATGACTTGAAACTTTATGACCGTGTAGCCTGAATGTTTAGAAATACACCTGTTTTTGTTCCATTTCAATCAAGCGAGTAGTGTTGAAGTTACGATAATTTTAGTTTCCGTTCTATTCAAATATTTCGGGCGAGCGCGCCATGCTCCCGTGACGTCATTTTACAACGCAACGTTCTCACCGTACACTCAATCATTGCTTTGCTATCGGTTGTTCGACCACAATAACGTTTTTAACTTAAGTTTTTATGTGTTATAAGTATAATATTAGATATGGATGACGGTTTTGAAAAAGGACAATCTGATAACTTGCCTGAAATAACCGGTTAATTTCCTTTAATTCTTAAAATTTTACTTTTTAAATTTTTTAACCCTATAAGTACATTTTTTCATTATAGTGTTTTATAAATGTACGTCATACGTCATATTGTTACTATGAACATCTTACTTGACATTAAGTTCCTGAGAAGCAAGAATGCGTAGGTATTTGTAACAGGGTGGGACTTATTAAAAACAATACTGTGTTATTGTACCTACAAAGTTTGGATCAGGACTTACATTTTGTATTTTTTTAATATGTAATGTAACAAAAAACTGACATAGTAAACATAACCTGAACATTTTAAACTTTTTAAAATTTGAACCCATGAAATATTTTTTTCAAAAGTAGGTTATTATTAGGATGCACGCGACTACACCTATTAAATATTATTAAGCTAAGATAAAAAACCTCTCATATTAATTTCCTCTTTAATGTGATCGTGGATAAGTGCATTTTTATTTATTTTATTTTTTATATATTAGATCAACTTACGTTTATTTTAGATCGGCTAGAAACAGCTTCAGCGACGACGCTATTGGATATGTAAAAGTTAAAAGAGATATTTGTACAGTGAAATGCAGAATCATCCCAGAACATCATGATTTGCATCCATTTCTTTCGACTTTTAGGTTCGAAAGCAACAATAAAAAACAACTTTTCGGGTGCGTTAGTAGTTTTATTTAAACAATTTGGCACAATACACGATTTTCTAGTTTCTCCATTCGACATTTTTATCAATTTTCGACGCAAACTTCATACACACAGCTCAGAAGCAGAGCACGCCCTAACCGACCGTTGTAAAGTGACGTCACAGCGGCCAATAACTCCGCGTCGTCGCACGCCGAGCTAGACAATTGAATATCTCGGAAAGTATAAGACGTATCAAAAAAATATTTTTACGATATTTTTTCATTTTTAATAGAGTGTATTGTAAGGCAAAAATCAAAAGTTGGTGATATTCTTCATTATAATCAACTACAAAAATTGAAAATAAAAAATAAAGAATTGCTGCAAAAGGTAAAGTACAGATGTCGCAATACGAGGCTAATGTACGATTCCGTCAACAGAAAAAAATTACCAAGCATTGGGGGCGGTACAGCGGTGGCAATATTTTTATTAGAGATCCTGCCGTCACCATATTTCCCAGAGCGTTCATGAAGGGAATTGATGCAGATTCCATCAACAGTAAAAAATTACCGAGCATCGGGGGCGGTATAGAGGCGGCAATATTCTTATTAAAGATGCTGTCATCAACATATTTTATCAGAGCGTTCATGATGGAGAATAATGAAATATTCCGTCGAGAGAAAATAAATACCATTGTCGGGGCGAGGATGGCGGCGGCAGCAAATCGCCCCCGAACTCGGTAATTCATTTTCTTTTGGTGGAATTGTGCATTAGCCTCTTTCATGAACGCTCTGACGGAATATGGTGGTGGCAGGACCTTTGATAAAAATATTGCTGATACCAACCCGCCCCCAACGATCGGTAATTTTTTCTCTCATGGAATCCTCTATTATTCTCCATTATGAATGCTCAGATAGAATATATTTGTGGCAGGATCTTCAATAAAAACATGCGGCTATACCGACGCTCGGGAATTTTTTTCTGTTGATGGAATCGTGCTTTATCTTCCTTCATGAATGCTCTGACGGAATATAGTGGTGGCAATATCTTCAATGAAAATATTGCCGCCCCCTCCCGCCTCCGACGATCGGTAACTCGAATTGTTCTCTCTCGAGAACGCTGTGACGAAATTTGAAGGTGGCAGGGTGTCAAATAAAAAATATTGCCGCCGCCAAACCTTCCCCGACGCGCTCGGTAATTTGGATTTTTGATTAATTTCCTCTATGAACGTTCTGACAGAATAAGGTGCTAGCAGTGTTACGTATAAATATATTGCTGGATTTATTGCCAAAGTAACCGGGGTCAAAAATTTGACAAAACCATTTTTTGCGCGAAAACTGTCACATAGGTAGAGGAAATTATTAGGGAAATTTATGAGTAATTCTATAAGGATTTCAAAAATGATTATACATGGTGTTCCATTTGAAATAACAAAGTAGCTACTACTTTCTGATACACGCGACAAAACTATATTGATGAGAATATTTAAATCCAGTCACACGAAGTTTCGAAATGATGTGTCTTTCCGTTATCCAGATATTTCTAATGTTCCATCCACCGTGAAACAACCTGTATATGCATCTGAAAATTGCAGAGAATTGTTCCATAGTACGGTAAGGTAGACTTCTCGAATATTTTTCAACTTTCGCAAGCAATTTGCATGTCAATGACACTCATATTGACAGTCGCATGTCCATTCTTAGGTAAAAATACTTTCATACACAAAGATTCTTCCAGAGAAGTAATAATAATCAATCAGAAATGACAAATTCAACGAGAGGCGTGAAATTCACGATCACGCTTCGTTTACAGTCGCGCGATACATACTCTAACGAAAAAAATATTTTCTCATTACTTCACGGAGATGATTTGCGAATGGAATACCGAGTCGGGCATAGGTAAACGTCCATTAGCGACGTCAGTGTGGCGGTCATACATTCGCCAGCTGTTAATTCGAATCATCTAACAGAACCGTTATTTTGTACATTTCTTTTTCTTGGATCATTAGGTACATCTCCTACAGATTGCATTTGAAATACGCTCGATCTGAATATAATCGTCACCTTCATTGGCGGTATCGTACTGATAAAAACAACTAATAAAAACCCTTTTTTTAACCGACAAAACCAAAAAGGAGGAGGTTCTCTAGTCGACCCATATATTTTTTTTCCATCATTTTTTTTAATGTATGATCACGCATAACTTTTTACTGAGGCGTCCGATTCCGATAACTCTATTTTCAGTGGATAGGGTGTACTTCGAAGGTTTGAATTTAAAAGATGAAATCCACCCCTGAGGGTAGCAAAATGAAGGATATTGATCACTCACCCTCTGAATTCTGGTGCGTTAACCGATTCTATCAGGCATAACTTTGTACTGGGTTCTTCGATTTGGATGATTCTTTTTTTAATAGATAGGGTATACCTTATATTTAGATTTCGAATGGAATTATATACCCTTACGGGTAGATAAATGGGGGATAATTGATTTTTCATTTATGAACATTGGCACACACATACGTAGTTGACAATGACAGATCGCTACTGACATTATTTCTGTTCCACATCCGTCAAAACCAATATATTCTATGAGAGGATGGAATGATATACAAAGTAATGAAATAAACTAACCAGAACAACAAAAATAATTTATATTACAACAAATAGTAAAAGTAGATAATCATATTATTTAACTGGTGATAGTTGAAGTAAGGTGGGTAACTAAGTATTTTGGAAGTAATAAAAAAACAAGTAGGTACTAATTAGTATATTTTAGCCATAAAAAATTGAAAAATAAAAACTTTTTAACAAAAAATTGAACCGACGAAATACGGAACTGAGAAGTAAAAAATAAAATAAACCTTCTTAGTCTCAGTAACTAAGCTCCTAAACTAATGTCAGTAACTAATTTTGAGTCGGCGCCAAACAAACAATCAACGAACATCATTGAATAACTACAAAAAAATTATCCGAATGTCACCGCGCAACTCGATGCCATCATTTTACGCCTTACCTAATTCATTTGCTTGTTTGTTTGGCGCCGACTCAAAATTAGTTACTTACATTAGTTTAGGAGCTTAGTTACTGAGACTAAGAAGGTTTATTTCATTTTTTACTTTTCAAATCCGTATTTCGTCGGTTTAATTTTTTGTTAAAAAGTTTTTATTCTGCAGCCGTTTCGAAAATGAGTTCATAAATCGAAAGTACCAGTTTACACAAATGGTTCCAAAAATAGCTATTTCCGGGATGATTTTTTTCACTTTCGAAACGATTTCCGACGATTTTGGGTATCTATGTAGGCGGCTTTGACAACAACATGAACTTTGTATTTTATTATGACAGCGCTTGTCATGTAACATTGGTGTGTGTATTTTCGCTTTTCAAATCCAAAAAATTTAAATCAGTAGTGAAAGTGAGGCTGAAATGATTCCACATGAGATTAGTGAATCTGCTAAAGCGGCTACTTATGCATTATTGCCGGTAAAGTCAAGAGAGTGGAATGAATTGGTCTACAATTTATTTCAAAAATGGAGCAATGATAAAAATGTGCATACTATAAATGAACAAGTAATTCTTGCATATTTGATAGAAAAATCTAAAATCTTAAACCCATCAAGCCTCTGGAGCATTTACTCGATGCATAAGTCCACAATTAATATTAAAAATAATATAGATATAAGCCGCTATCCCAAAGTTATTGCTTTCCTCAAAAGAAATTACATTGACTATAAACCAAAAAAATCAAAAGTATTGAATAAAGAAGAAATAGATCACTTCTTACCAGAAGCTGGAGATAATATCCACCTAATGACAAAGGTAGAATAATGAAATCTAATTCCTCTTCTTCCTTATGATTTTATTTTTATTTTAGGTTGCATTAATAATTGGTTTGGCAGGCGCTTGTCGTCGTGAAGAGCTTTGTAAAATGAATTTGGATGATATAGAAGATAAGACAACCATGATAGTGATTAAAATTCCTAATTCTAAAACCAATATGGATAGAACCTTTGTCGTCATTGGAGAAAATGATATTTCTTTATACGGAAAATATTTGTCATTACGTCAAGCAAACACACCACATCGTAGATTATTTGTTTATTATAAAAAACGGAAAATGAACTATACAACCTATTTGTATTCACACTTTTGAAAAAATTGCCTGCACAATTGCTGAATTTCTTAAATTACCGAATCCCAAAGAATACACCGGGCACTGTTTACGCAGGAGCCAGCCACTTTACTCGCTGAAAGTGGTGGTTGAAGCGACACGGAGGATGGAAATCAACCAATGAAGCAGAGGGATACATAGAAAATTCTTCAAGAAACAAAATTCACATAGCTTCACAGATTGAAAAGGGCCGTAACGAAATCAATATTTCGAAAACTAGTACAATTACTGATGCGTCTAATTCTAATTTCAACACTGCCACTTCTGTTAATATCCCTAATAATATTAATATAAGTAATTGTCATAATTGTGTAATTACTATTCCTAAGTAATGTAATCATAGGAGTGATTCTTATATGTAATTGTCTATAAAGTTCATACGTTATTATCCATCGATATCCTTTTTAACCGACGAAACCAAAAAGGAGGAGGTTCTCTAGTAGACGCGTATATTTTTTTATGTATGATCACGCATAACTTTTCACAGAGCCGTTCGATTCCTATGATTCTTTTTTCATTGGATAGGGTGTACTTCGAAGTTGGTCCCATTCAAATATGTCCCTAAGGGTAGCAAAATGGAGGATATTGGTCGTTCACCCTCTGAATTTTGGTCCGTTAACCAATTCTATCAGGCATAACTTTGTAGTGGGTTTTCCAATTTGGATGTTTTTTTTTCATCAGATTTAAGGGGATATATACCTCATAGTTGATCATATTTCAATTTGGAATGGAATAATCCACCCATATGGGTAGTAAAATAGGGGATGATTGATTTTTCAATTGTGAACATTGGCACACATATGTAGTTGACATTGACAGATCCTCCTGCATCCGTCACAATAATTACATTCTATGAAACGATGGAAGTATATACAAAGCGATAAAATCAACTAACAGAACTTTCAAAAATAATTTATATTATACAGTGCTTCTCAAAAGTCCCCTCCCCCCCTCTTATTTTGGGAACGATTATACAAAAACAAGTGAAATTTGGAAACTGAATATTAAAGGTTGTAAACTTCCTTACTAGTGATGATAGATGACGAAATCGTCAAAGATGACGTCACAAGGCCATTGTGACCAATAATTTTGAATGGAACCCTACGGCAAGCGACACCTCTTTTAAAAGGTATCGAAAACACCTATTCAATGATACTTATTTTGTTTGTGTTTATGGCAGTTTTAATGGCCCATTAGTAAACATTAAAATTTAAATTCCATTCAGTATGATATTAATTACAGATTTAAGAATCAGTATCTACTCAAAGAAATTGCTCGAAGTGACCTCCATTCACTTCCTGACAGTGAAATATCCTATTTTTGAGCTCTTCTCGTACTGTTGCAAATGTGTCTGCGGAAACAGCCTCACATTCTGCAACAATACGTTGTTTTAGAACGTCAATATTGTCAGGTTCAGTGGCGTAAACCTTCGATTTAAGGTACCCCCACAGAAAAAAATCCGAAGGTGTGAGGTCCGGTGATCGAGCTGGCCATTCCGTTGAGGAGGAGCACCATCATGTTGGAATGTTATTTCCAAATATCCGAATTCATCTGGATTATCTTCCAAAATTTCAAGGATTAACGATTCTATTGCGTTTTGCAACAGCTCAGATAAACCTCACCAGTTAAATCAGTATTCAAAAAAAGAGGCCCAACGATGTGGTTTCCCAGGATACCTGACCAAACATTCACCTTCTGGGGAAATTGGGTATGTGTTTCACAAAACAGGTGAGGATTTGCGTCACTCCAATACTTCACATTCCGTGTATTTACATTTCCATTCAGATAGAAAGTACTTTCGTCACTAAAACAAATTCTTTTGACATAGTCTGGCTGTTAATTTCAGTTTCCATATTTTCACAAAATTCTAGTCTTCGGTCTGGGTCGTCGTCTGAGAGTTGATGAACCATTTTTAATTTGTATGGATGAAATTTGTTTTTATTTCAATACCCTGTGTACTGTACTTCGACTGACTTCACAGGTAGATGCAACGTGAGTTGTTGAAGAAGTAGGATTAACTATTACTTCTGCCGGTATACCAATTTTTTTCTCATCAGAAATTTGTGGTCTGCCAGATCGTTTCGCATCATTATTACTACCCGTTGTTCCAAACTTACGGAGAAGCTCCTTCAAATAAGTCCTCGAAACGGGGCGATCGGGGAACCTCTCATTAAAAATGCGTTCTGCTGCATGAATATTTTGTCCAGTTTCACCAAGAATTAGGATCGCTGCTACTTTATCACCTAAAGCACGTACCATTTCGCTTCTTGAAGCACTTAAACGTTGGGCTCACAACAGTTTCACAAATTATTAAAATGTACAAAAATATTGAAAGTACCAAAAGCTGCTAAAACAGTTAAACGTTCGATCAACAATACACAAATTATCAAATGTACAAAAACTTGGTCAATTACAAAAACGTCGAATTAGGGAGACTAACAGAAACGTCAGCTTATTTGACAACTATCGAGAGGCGGAGCTTGAATATGGAATTTTAGTATTAACTCATTTAATACTTCACAGCTTTGCGTTTTTTAAAAGCGAGTTGCCAAAACTGCCATAAACACAAACAAAATTTGTATCATTGAATAGGTTTTTTCGATACCTTTTAAAAGAGGTGTCGCTTGCCGTAGGGTTCCATTTAAAATTATTGGTCACAATGGCCTTGTGACGTCATCTTTGACGATTTCGTCATCTATCATCACTAGTAGGGAAGCTTACAACCTTTAATATTCAGTTTCCAAATATCACTTGTTTATGTATAATCGTTCCAAAAATAAGAGGGGGGAGGGGACTTTTGAGAAGCACTGTGTAAACAATGAAAAGTTAAAGTAGATGATCATATTATTTAACAGTTAATAGAACCCACAAAAAATTTTAAAGTAAAAAGTTTTAACCAAAAAATTAAACCGACGAAAAAATCAACTGAAAAGCAAAAAATAAAATAATCCTTATTAGTCTTGAAGATAATTGAATTCTCAAACTAATGTTAGTAACTAATTTTGAGTCGGCGCCAAACAAACTAGCAATTGAATTAGGTAAAGCGTAAAATGGTGGAAGCGAGATGCATAGCGGCGTTTTAATTACTTCTTCAAAGTAATATAATGATCCTCGATAATTGTTTGTTTGGCGCCGAATCAAAATTAGTTACTCACATTAGCTTGGGAGCTCAATTATCTTTAAGACTGAGAAGGTTTATTTTATTTTCTGCCTTTCAGTTGATTTTTTCGTCGGTTTCATTTTTTGGTAACAAGTTTTTTTAACATACAAAACGGCTACAGAAAAAATATTGTACGTAACACGATCCAAAAGTGATTCCTACTCATCCCGTAAAATATCACTTTCGGAACTTGTTACGTAAATTACTATTTTGTAAAACAATTTTATTTAAAACAAAACTACAAAGTTTCATCGGCAAATTTCCAAGAAAACCGTCTCCAATTGATAATTAGATAATTAAAAATTAATAATTAGATAACTGGCATTTTTCAGTTCCAGGGCGAAAGAAACCGCTCAAAAATTGGAAGCATAACAGGATATTTCGTAATCCTATAATACTCATTGAAAATAGCCCAGTACAAAGTGTCATAGCAATGATAATTGCACGTAAGAAAAGTACACACTTCTTCCGTGTATTATTATCTGGGTACGTGAGTATGATATTTATCTCTTCAGAGGCAGTTTTCGTTAATTATACCGAATAATGTGCTATCAAATTGGTTTTTTAAACACTTAAAAACGCATCAGCTTTGAACTTCCGCTTCTATACGATTTTCGTTTGTACTCGTTTATGGATGATATAAAAAACATCATTATATACCAAATGACCACACTACAAGTTGTGGAGTCAAGACATTCAGGATATACCGGGTGTCAACGGATTCGCTGGCACCCACTTTTCAACAATTTTTTCTGGAGTTATCAAAACGAAACTTGGTGGGTTTGATGAGCAGCATATAAATCTCATTCAGGCATTTATTTTAGCACTTGAAATCTCCTGGAAATTATGAGTCTGATTGATATTTTATCCACAGCTGCCATGTTATAAAGTCATACAAACGTCTTATGAGGTCAATAAAACACTACTGTGTCTTATGATCATTTTTTTTTTTTTTTTTTATATTTCCGGTTCCCACGAAAAGGGATATCCTTAATGTTCAGAGAACATCGTGGGAACCAAGGGAAAGAAGGTAGGAGTTGGTGTTCTTCTTAAATTTCTGGAGATTGTATGCCTCGGGGAACACCTCCCTAGGCAATGAGTTCCAAAGCCTCGCTGTTCGTTGGATGAACGAGTCTTTGGAAAGTGATGTTCTGCAGGTTTCCAAAGTGACCACGAAGGGGTGTGATGACTGAACTTGACGGGTTAATCTCGAAGAGACTGCCAAAGCAGGAACGATTGTTGATATTTCAGAAGAGCATCGCCCATGAAAATATCTATAGAATAGAGACAAATCGCCAACTTTTCTACGGTGTTCCAGACAAGTGAGCGAGTTTGTAAGCGAGGCATCACCGACGAGACGAATTGCCCTTTTTTGGACAGAATCCAATAGCTTCAGGATATGTTTAGGTGCCGCACTCCAAATATGGGAACAGTATTCCAGGACAGGTCGGATCTGTGCCTTATAGATCATAAGCAGCTGACTGGAGGTGAAATAGCTCTTGGCACGAAACACAAATCCAAGTTTTGTGGGATGCACTTTTGGCAATGGTCCTTACGTGATTTTCGCAGGAAATGTTATTGCTGATAGTAATACCAAGCATCGATATGGATGACTTCAGTGGTATTGTTACTCCTGACAAAGTTATGTTAGGCACAGTGAGATTTGCTTTTCTAGAGAAAAGATATGCTTGTTTTGTTTGCATTGAATTCTACCAAGTTATTGGATCCCCATTCGAAATTGTTGCTAAGTCCATATTTATTTGTTAACATTTCTTCCTCGTTCATTTCTGGTTTCACGGGCTGATATAGGGGCCCTGGAAGAAAGCGGTATGGAGGGTACTATCATCAGCAAAGCTGTGTACGGGACATGAAGTTGCTTTCAACAGGTCGTTGATGTGAAGTAAAAATAGTGTTGGTGCTAGAATGGATCCTTGCGGAACACCAGCATTTATGAGTAGAGTGTCAGATGAAACTCCATCGACCACTACATGGAGAGACCTGTTTGAGAAAACTAGAAGCAGAGAACACAGCTGAGGGGCAAACCATAAGATGGAAGCTTGGCGAGGAGTCCCTGGTGCCAAACTCGATCGAACGCCTTGGAGATATCTAATGCCAGAGCTAAAGTTTCTCCATACTTTTCAATGGATAGCTGCCATATATGTGAGACGTATGCGAGCAGGTCACCAGTTGATCTCTGATGGCGGAAGACCATATTATCTATCATTGATAATTCCTGAGTCTTCCAGATATTTCATGAGCTCGATGTTGATGGCTTTTTCCATGACCTTTGAAATAATAGATAGCAGTGCGATAGGTCTGTAATTGCTAGGTAGGGTTTTTTTGCCTTTTTAGTGGAACTGGCTGTCCTCTTGCAATTTTCCAATTGGACGGAAATACTCCCAAATTGTAAGAGTGGTTGAACAACTTGCAAAGAACAGGTGTTAGTTCGGGGCACATTTCTTGAGAACAATCGGCGGGATTCCGTCAGATCCACAGGCTTTGTTGGTGTTGAGACCCAGCAAAATCTTTCTGATAGTACGTTGGCGAAAGGTGCTCTCGGTCATGTTGACTGTCAATAGGTGTAATGTTCAGGGGTTGTTTTCCCGAAGAATCCAGAGTGGAATTTCCAGCAAATAGGTGCGCAAAGATATTGGCTTTTTCCTGGGCAGTCGTTGCTAGTGTTCCATCTTCTTTGGTTAGGGGAGGAAAAGAGCTGGAAGTGAAGTTTCTTCCCACAGCTTTGGTGAAAGACCAAAATGAACGGGATCCGTTGGGACATTCAACAAGTTTTGATCTTATTTTGGCATTATGAGCATCTTTTGAACAATCTATTGTCTCTTTGCATATGCCTCTAGCCTCAACATATGCTGCTCTGGTTTCAGGTCCCGGATTTTTTTGCCATCGATGGTATGCTGCCTGTTTGGAAGCCACAGCTCTAGAGCAGTTTCTGTTAAACCAGGTCTTATCGGATGATGTTCTTCTTTCGGTATTCGGTATGTAAGTTTGCATCCCCAACATGATGATTTCAGAAATTGTCTCAGCACATCGTGTTGGATCTACTGAAGAGAAACAAACTCTCTTCCATGAAACGCTGGAAAAAACATACGAAGACCTTCCCAGTCGGCCAATTGTAATGCCCATGAGACGGGGTGGTATTGTGCTGCTCGATGGTAAATGGAAAGAGCATGTTGTGGAGATGAGGGTGTGATCAAAAGTTTCCAAGTGGGGCACAAACTTCTATTCTATACGGGTCAGGATTGGTGGTGAGGAAAAGATCTAGTGTATTGGCAGACTGGTTGTTGACATCAGGGATGCGGGTTGGTAGCTCGACCAGTTGTTCTAGACCATGAGTGATGGCGAAGGCCTCAGCTAGACGACCTGCATCATCTGTTTTGTTAGAGAATTTGAGCCAGGCAGCGTTATGTACATTAAAGTCCCCCATGATTATGATTTCAGCTGTTGGATGGTTCTCCTGAATGTAGTCCAGTTTGAGTGATGAAAACTCAAAGAGGTTGTTATATGAAGGTTCATTAGGTGATAGGTAAAGGCAGCAGAGGAACTTAGTCACTTTGGTATCAGATAGCTTAAACCACATCACATCAAAGTCTTTCGGTTCCAAACTCTCTTCACGCTGGCATGAAAGGTTAGCCTTAGCGTAAAGGCAGACTCCACCTTTGAACCTGAATCGAGAATGGAGATCGTAACCAGGACAAAGCATATGGACCTTGTTGGTGGACGAGTTTACTTGTGTTTCTGTTAGAGCCAGAATATCCGGTTTTTTCGTCTGTAGGTGATGGTGGACGTCATTGATGTTCTTGTTGAGTCCACGGATGTTGCAAAAATTAATCTTTAATGTTGAGTCCCCTCGAGTACCTCTCGCCCGGAAATCCGAATGGAGAGGTATTTTACTTCCGGAGTGTTTTACTCTAGGAGACTTCATCATTATTACTATAAGGATGCACCAGAAAATAAGACATAAGACACATTGTGGTATGAATCATTAAACAATGCCTTTTTTGATCTGTAGGTTCGAGATTGACTTGTCAAAAAAAGCAATTAGTTTACCATAATTATCAATATCTATATTTCTGTGGGCTTTTAGAATTGTTTTCAACGTGGAATATTATGTCTATACAGGATGAAGCAGCAAACCTTTTGATAACAGCAAAGAAATATGTCAGCAATCTTCATTAAACACTATAACGCCTTTTTTCCAATACTCACGTCAAAAATATGTCATTTTGGATAACTTTCAAATGTCAAAAGTAAGCTATTTTTAAACAGAGTGCAAAACATTTTTTTATAATGCACTGTTGAGAAAAGTATTACGCACTGTTAATATTACGGAAAATATTTCCAATGCACGAGTTTTTAATTTCAGTAATTGTACCAACACTATAAATATCAATAGAGAGAGAGAGAGAGAGAGAATATACTTTATTGTCATAAGAGTAATCTTGTGGACAAAGTTTCACTTAATCTTAATCTATAGGGCACTTTATATGTAAAAATAAAATGCATTTAAAACAATCAATTTTCACTTAAATAATTTGTAATAAGTAAATTCTAAAAAAAAAAAAATTTAAATTACAATGAAATATACCCCAAATAAAATTTAAAATCACAGTAATGATTGGTTATTTAAAAATGATCATTATAAAATTCTTGTATGGTCTATCACTTAAAAACATTTCACAGCCTTCCTGAAGCATTGTAAAGATTTTCTTTCTGTTACATTCTTTGGCAAATGGTTGAACATTTTACAACCATTATAGATAATGAAATCCTTTATGACTGATGTCATTGGTATTGGCAACTTAATGTTGTTGGATTGCCTTGTCACATAATGTGATGGTAAGGATTGAAATTTGTTCAAATATTTTTTAATTAAAA